>APFE031592635.1:36476-63411 GCA_000404065.3 Pinus taeda | reverse complement strand
TTAGGAAGGCCAAGGAGTGCTAGACTCACCATATCCTCATCTGATGTCATGACCCCTACACTTGCAAGCTCATCCCTGCATGTGATGAGCTTGGTCAGATACATAGAGATTGTCTCATCACTTTCACAATTGATCTTTTGAAGTTTGTCCTTCAGTGCCAGCTTCCTCTTATCACTGCTATTCTGATATAAATCTTTCAATGTTTTCCACATTGCATGCGGAGTCTCCTTCCCATGGAGGCTTGAGACAATGTGATCTCGCACTCCCTCCAAGAGAATTCTCTTAGCTCTAGCCACACACTTCCTCCATTCCTCCTGCTCAGTCTTGTCAGTAGGCTTAGGGATTTCTTGATCAATGAAATCCTTAAGACCATTATCTTCCAAAACTGCTTCCATGCGATCCTTCCAAGCTATATAGTTTGAGCTGCCATCAAGGGCATACTCAAGCCTCAAACCATAGAATGCCATCGATGAAATAGATGTTATAAGAACTTGAGATCTATATCCCGAATAATAAACTTCGAATTTCTCTTGTTAGTATAATGTTCTTGCTTGATCATCTGTGCTCTGATACCATGTAGAATTATTGTAGAATTTTTTTGCAAATCAACGAGCTTTGATACCATGTAGAACTTTTTCTACAAATCAGCTAGCTCTGATACCATGTAGAAATTTCACCTGTAGAACAAACCAATATATGCAATGTCCTAAAGCATAATACTTGTTCTACTTCTACAAAACATTAAGTGGAAGCATAATCAAATTCATGAGCAACATCAAGTAGAAACAAGCATAACTGATAAAGAGAAATAATCACACATAACACAAGATATATCCAGGGGAAAGCACCAACATAAAACCCCAACTCTATATTATCAATCAAGTGGAGATCCTCAACAACATACAAAAAGAATGAGCTCAAAAGCTATCCTGCTCTCTCTGTATTCAGAAGATGAAGATCATAAACTACCTAAGCCTCAATATATAGGCCAAAAGTCCTCCAATCTCCTATAATACATATTTCTCTTAGAAATAGATCCTTCTCCATGCAAGGAATACTTACTAGAAATATCCAAGCATTTGATAGTACATTGTCCCACATCTGCTCTCAACTGGGTCTCTGACAGAACTGACATGCATCAGTTATCCATGAATGAATACACAGTTATCTGAAAATAATAGTTGTCACATGCATGCAAGCATCAACAAACTATATCTCATTAATTTACAAATTGTTAAATTAATCTAACTGAACTTGATTAAGTTAAACTAAGTCAATTGATCCTCTCAATATAGAACTCATCCTTAATTCCTCAATCAGTGGAGCAAATCAAGAACACATTCCCTTAGTGGAGAAATAATTGCATGTTCTCACAAAGACTTCAAGTTTGCTTTTACTTAACTAATTAACTCATGGAGAATTAATTAATTAATATTTCAAACTGTTGTTAAGACCAAAATTAATTTTACTTCCTATAGATAGACTAGGTACTGCTATAAATAGGAAGGGACCCAGAAATGCTGTTTTTATAACTTTTTGTTTTTAGCAGTTTCACCTCTTACCCAATGTGGCCAATGACCTCACTGGCCAAACTACTATTTTTAGACATGCTATTTTTAGCAGGTTTATTTTTAGCACATTCTAAATTTAACATTTCTTGTTGCACATTTTTCAACATTTGAGACATGGCACACTATACAAGTTTTCTCATGGGAAGAGACCAAAAAAAGAAAAGAAATATTAGAGTATTAGAAAACAAATTTTGATATCTAGAAGGGCTCAAATCTTAGAGATATATCAATAAAAGTTTCGCCATTCAAATATTCATGAAATTAAGGTATATAACTTACTAGTGACATAACTATTTATTAGAAGATCCATATTTTTTGTGATTGAAAGTTGTGATAAAGAGGAGTTCTATTATTATTTTCCAACATGCCTCCAAAAAAAGATACTGCACCAATTAAATCCTTGACTCATGAAGAAAGTGAAGACTTTGGATTTATGTTATCTCAATTAGAGAATAAAGTTAATGAAATGAATGGTAGTATGTTGAAAAAGGTGGATTTATCAAGTTCTGAATAAAAACTTAAAAGAGAATTGGAAAAGGAGATGAATGAAAATAAAGAAGAAATATAAAACAAGATGAATGAAAATAAGGAAGGAATAGAAAAGAAGATGAATGAAAATAGGGAAGAAATATAAAATTCCATGATTTGCATGAAAAATCTTCTCTTGTAGAGGCTTCCTAAAAGGGATGTGCAGATCCAATGAAATCATGAACATAAGGAGAAGGATGTTGTTGAGAACCAATCTCATATGAAGAGTATGATATCACAATTGGAGAGTACAAATATGGAATTGTAGAACCATAATATTGAATTTACAGAGATGTATTGATGGTTCTGGAAGCCTACAAATGTTTGGAAAGGACATTGAAGAAGGTTGGAAGCAATTGGTTTTGGTTTTGGGAAGAGAATTTTACATTTACCAAGTTAAAGAGACTATCATGGTCTTGTCATTGTCACCCATTGGCCCTGTCTCACTGCCGCATGTTGGCCTTTGTATGGCTTCAACATTATGCCTAAGTTTGTTATTATGTGCCCGCGACACTTCCTGTAGCTGAAGACAAAGAAAATTGTGAGCTATACCATTGAATTTTCCCAAGGTAAAGGATGTGAACGTTTGATTGAAGTGGTCTAAGTCTTGATCTAGTCTCATCATTAATTAATGTATGATCTGGTAAATGATTCGATGTATCCCAATGGTGTATACACATTAAAGTCTGAGTGATTGTTTGATATGTTCATGGAACACAATAATTGTGTTTGATCTGATCAATTTAGAGTGTTGGGCGATAAGGTTAAATATTTCAAGTCATAGATCTCCTCTATGCACACAAAGAGAAACTGGAGCCAAAACATATACACAATGTGCATGATCAAAGGAGCAATGAAGTGTTGAAGATTGTATATGATCAAGATGGAGAGTGCATATCTTCTATACATGTGCAAATGAAAAAAGGGAGTGTGTGCATTCCCTGCTTGGTGTGTATGGATGTAGCAAATGACTGATATGCTTGTTAGAGATCAAGTGTGCATGGAATAATGTGGTGGTACGTAGGATATGTGATACATGGTCTAGTGTGCTTGGATTAAAAGATGAAACACCTATAGAAAATGTTTTTGAAGGAGATTGATGTGTCAGTTGAGTTAAGTAGTTATGGTTGATGTTGATTGTATTGATAGTTTATATGTTGTTGCTAACAATGTGGTTGCAGGGAAAGAGTAATGAGAATGGTGGAAACGTTTTGCCACTATATTGTTATATGACTGATGTATTGAGGGAAAAATATTGTGTTAGAATTTTCTATTGATTGTAGAGCAGAGTGTGTATGGTGAGTTTGCATATGGTTGATGTGCAGATAGTAATTTTGCATGTGTGTTGTATGTTTCTAGGGTTTGTAGCATAATTGTATTGCTGAGAGTGTTGGATTAGTGTTTGTATGTTGCTAAGTTTTGTGCAAAGTTGTATTGCAGAGAGGTGATTGTATTTAGTTTGAGCCTAGATATATTTGGGTCTAATCTAGAAAATGTGAAATGAGCCTCACAAATTTTTTGTGCATAGATTAGTGAGCCCTAGTTTGAAAATGGATGAAAGGTGGTCCACAAGGTTTTGAAGGGTAGGGCCTTTAGTGGGAAAGTGGTGGCTTGCTGGAAAGTATTGGTTTGTTGATTCAGGGAGTGGTGGATTCCTTTGGGTTATGGCCTGAAAACTTGGGAGTGGTGGCTTCCTTCCAGTGGTGGCCAGAAAGAATATTGGAGATAAGGGCCTCTAGTAGGTAGTGGTCTACATAGTTGAGGGAGTGGTGACTTCCAACAGGTAGTGGCCTGTATTGTTGAGTAAATGGCGACTTCCATTAGGTGGTGGCCTAGAGCGAGTGGTTTCTTGCATGCATCACAAGTTGGACCTTGCACACTAGTGGTGGCCAGTGATATGATGTAAAAAGAAGATTTAAATAATATAGAAGAAGAATAAGATAAAGATAAAGCGTACAGTGGCCATTTTATCAGAACGGTTTCCGCCTAACTTCTAATTTCCTTATGCGCATTGAAGATTTATGTGTCTTGATGGTTTTTGTTTCACTCATGTGATTATATTCTTTGATTATTTATATGTTGTTCATATGATTTGGCTCATGGTTTGTGTTGTTGATAATTAATGAATGATTCAAATAAAGGCACACCCCTCTCAGTATTGTCAATATTGATTCATGCCGCCCCCCCAAAACCCCAAGTATTGTCAAGTTCCCAACAATTGGTATTAGAGTTGGTGTCTTCAGGTGAAGTTTGATTGCCGGAAGAAAAATTTGGTAAAATTTTGAATATTTTTTTTATGAATAATCAAAGAGTGTCACTGCTCACTACTGCAAAGTACCAGGTATGGAAAGAAAAAGTTAAAATACAAGTTGTTAGCTTGTGTATCTAATGTGTGTAAGCCGTATGTGAAGGGTGTGGCAAGTATCCCCATTCAGCTAAAGTGATGTAGCAAAATGCTCAAGAAAATTGTGTGATATATAAAAATATTCAAAATGGAGATCTTGAGAAGATAATGGATCTCACATATGCTAAAGATGGAACAAATTTCAAATCATGTATGGGGGAGACAACAACAACAACATTGGAGAGAATAAAAATAAAAAGAATAAGGGCTCTCAAAGAAAGAATCTCAACTCGAAGAGATCAACCCCCTAGTGTGAGTTCAATGGATCACCATGAGGATAAACCAAAAGAAAAATACTCGTGATATCTAGTTGTGTTTCCAGAAGGTAGATCTAAAGGTATAAATGCTAATGAATTACTCCTGATTTATGTTTTATATGGATCTAATGATAGCCATGTTGAGGTAAATAGTCAATATGAAGATGATGTTATGCTTGTTAAAGCTAAAATTGAGTCAACCAAGGTTGTAATAGACAAACTAACTGTGTAAGTAAGTAGGTTGACAACTATGAACAAGGTGTTGGAAATACTGAGAGGGGGGTGAAATAGTATTTCATAAATTTCAACATTTAAGTATGAAAAGAAATTAACCAATAACATCACATCAGATTAACACAAGATATATATGAACAATATTTTTATATTACAAGGGAAGCTACAACTTCTGGTTTACCATCTACAATTGGAAGGGTTACAAGCCCAAGAGTTACTAGCTCCCATTGGAAGGAGGCAACAACCGCTCGAATGAAGCTACAACTTCCTTGCCTATCAAGACCCTTCCACCTTGTAGAATATAAACATACATTCTTCTTGGGCTCCTGTACCAAGGACAATGACCCAATTTCAACACCATTCAAACCCTGAGATCATCAATGCAAATTCCCTTACTTTTCCTTGATTTTCCTTATATTATATTTAATATTATCTCAAAATTATGCTCCACAACTTCACTATAGGTCTTCTTCAAATCTTATCAATATGTCCACCAATATTTGCTTCAAACAGGGTTTCTTAAGCTTGGTCCAAATATCCGCTTCAAAACAAGTGACAAACTCTGCTCCAGAAGAGTTTTACTCCAAATTTACTCTCAAGGTATGCTTCAAACTTACTCTCAAGGTATGCTTCAAAATGTATAAATGAGAAACAAATATCTACTACAAACAATTACCAAGGTTTTCTTAGCATATCAAAGTTCTTAGTGTAGAAATATACTCCAAGAAAAATGTTGAGCTTCAACACAAACTTCAGATTTGTCATGGATTCTACAGAAGTCATCATAGAGAGGGCTTGGTCTAGTTATTAATAGTAGGGATTGGCCTACCACACTAGTCAAAATTTATTAATTTTTAACTCCTTAAATCTTAAAAAAAATGTGCCCTAATATGGGCCTAATTCTCCTCAGAAATCAGCCCTAAAACATATTTGATTTAGGCCTCAAAATGAGCTTATGTCAAGCCTCAAGAAGTTTGAATATAAGCCTATGAATATATCCTAAGACAGGGCTGAATTATACTTCAAATACATGAATAAATGGGCCTTAGTAACTTGCCTTCAATAGGTCCGAAGATATCTCAAAGATGTCCTAAATAGGGTCGAAATAAGTCCTCAGAGTAAGTTTGAATTAAGCCTCAGATCCAATGAGTTATGCACATAAAGCCACCACAAAAGATACATACAAAAATATAAAACCCTCCTTTATATTTGAACTTATTCAAATATTCTATGAGGCTCAAACCTCAATTCTCCTCCATTTCAACCTTAGATGATCCGCATTCACCCCCTCAATTTCCCACAAATGAGGTATATTTATATTCATTGAAGAGGGCTATAATGGGGCTGACTTGACCCTTTGAAAAGACATGACTATAATGAAGCCCACCTGATAGAGCTAAAATGACTTGTTTTAGAGGAGTCTTGGGTTACTGTTGGCCGGATAAATCAATCTTGCGGACAAGGCCGATCTCCCTAGTATCAACTGATATCTAGCAGCAAGCAGGACAAGCAAATCTATCTTTCTCTAAACATATTGCGATTCATTAATAAAAACTAAAGAGGTGTTTAGACTCTACCTTAAGTCCAACGCTAGTTTGTGGCAACCATGCTCCAACTGTCCGAAAGAGTTTCCTTTTAAGAACCTGCAATCACAAACAAGCACACATCAAGTAACACCTACATAGCTAATATAATAAATCATGTTCATCATGGTGATCAAGGAATCCATGAAATAAACCATAAAACACAGCTTATTGAAAAAAATAAACTTGATTGTATTAACTTTGAAATAGAAGAACTTTACAACCTTTGGTGCCTTGATGTTGTACAAGCTCTTCCTAGGGTCCAAACAAGAATCTCTTCTACTTTTACAAGCCTCACTCTCTTCCAAATGAGATGAAAAAGGTATGTAACCTCTCCTCTCAAAAGCTCACTTAAGAAGACTGAGTTCCAACAGCATTTCACCTCAAAAATATTCAGCTTTCAACCTCCTTAATAACCAGCCCAATGCTTCATTTTATAGTGCAAAGGAAGGAGGTTACATGTCCACCATTGAAGGGATAGATTCCTCCTTCAAAGTGATAAGCTCCTCACATCAAGGGGTTAGCTCCTAAAGGTATGGGATGCATGAACCTTTAATGAACGAACTTGCCACCTCAAGATTCCCTCTAGAAGCTTCCAGAAATGACTCAAAGTGAGTTTTTAAGAATGTACTTGTGCCTTTTTAACTTTTACAGGGGTCCGCACCCATAACACAGAGACAGAGCGGTCAGGTGTGCAGGGGACATGACCAATAGGTGTGGGACCGTAGGTAATGCTAAGAGAAAGTGCACAACCAGAGTTTTAGAGATTTTTAAGGTCTTTCTCTTATTTTCAAGGCTTGATATGAAGAACTGAGGTTTAAGACTGGCAAAGGAGGAAGGTATGAGTGGTGATAGACTCACACTAATTGCAGAATGTCAAAGTGAAAATTTTTGTGCAACATATTTCCCCCTAAAGTGCGAAGTCTGTAATAGATGAGGATAGTTTTTGTCATCTAAGAAGAGTGAAGTACTTTATCATCTGCAGTGTTGTTATGTGTTCAAGAGGTCAGTTCAAATAAACCATTCATTTGCAAAATATCTGTCATCCATCTTGACCATCCCTGAGTTAGTCCTTGCCAAATATACTTCTTCAAAACTTGATCTATGATTTCGTGTTGTGGGCTTGCCTACGATAGATCGCTTTCTATCGACTCCAACTCATTATCTAGAATGATGATCTAGAAATCGTCAGTATGTTGAAATCTGCATGCCCTAATGGCAGGTTTCTCGCCTTTGACGACAGGTTGCATCATTGACCTTCGATCAAAGGATTCTGTGACGTGTTCGACATCGACTCATTTATTCACATTTCATGGATTGTACTGAGTACTTTAAGGGCCATTGACATTACTGGTGGTTTCTCTCACACTTGTTAACAGTTCACATCATTGATTAGTAATCAAGTGGTTTCTACCATGTTCGACTTCGACACATTCATTCACATGGATAGAATTGCACTAGTTCGGGAAGCAGAAATCGAGACTCTGGATCTAGTTTCCACCATCCAGGCTGTGAGAAATTTTGTTATTCATTATGCAGTAGACTATTCATAAACAGATGGATGCATCCATATTGTGTCTACATATGTTTATACTTGTGATGTATTACAAAAACATTCCTATATCAGAGCAGTTTAGATAGTTTTCTAGTCAGTTTTGATCTGAGTATGGGAATGCCCACCTGTACTGCTTGTTGCTAGATATCAGTTGATACTAGGGAGATCGGCCTTGTCTGCAAGATTGATTTATCTGGCTAACAAATTGGCGACTCCGCTAGACAAGCAAATCTATCTTTCTCTAAACATATTGTGATTCATTAATAAAAACTAAAGAGGTGTTTAGACCCTACCTTAAGTCCAACGCTAGTTTGTGGCAGCCATGCTCCAACTGTTCGAAAGAGTTTCCTTTTAAGAACCTGCAATCACAAACAAGCACACATCAAATAACACTTGCATAGCTAATATAATAGATCATGTTCATCATGGTGATCAAGGAATCCATGAAATAAACCATAAAACACATCTTATTGAGAAAAATAGACTTGATTGTATTAACTTTGAAATAGAAGAACTTTACAACCTTCAGTGCCTTGATGTTGTACAAGCTCTTCCCATGGTCCAAACAGGAATCTCCTCTACTTTGACAAGCCTCACTCTCTTCCAAATGAGATCAAAAAGGTATGTAATCTCTCCTCTCAAAAGCTCAATTAGGAAGACTAAGTTTCATCAACATTTCACTTCAAAAATATTTAGCTTTCAAACTCCTTAATAACCAGCCCAATGCTTCATTTTATAGTGCAAAGGAAGGAGGTTACAGGTCCACCATTGAAGGGATAGAGTCCTCCTTCAAAGGGATAAGCTCCTCACATCAAGGGGTTAGCTCCTAAAGGTATGGGATGCATGAACCTTTAAGGAGCGAACTTGCCACCTCAAGATTCCCTCTAGAAGCTTCCAGAAATGACTCAAAGTGAGTTTTTTAGAATGTACTTGCACCTTTTTAACTTTTACAAGGGTGCACACCCATAACATAGAAACAGAGCGGTCAAGTGCGCAGGGGACATGACCAATAGGTGTGGGACTGCAGGTAATGCTAAGAGAAAGTGCAGAACTAGAGTTTTAGAGATTTTTAAGGTCTTTATCTTATTTTCAAGGCTTGATATGAAGAACTGAGGTTTAAGACTTGCAAAGGAGGAAGGTATGGGTGGTGATAGACTCACACTGATTGCAGAATGTCAAAGTGAAAATTTTTGTGCAACAGTTACTTAATAAAATAATTTTTTGACTCTCATATCATCTTCTTTCAAGCTAATTGGATACATGTATTTTGGCCAATCTTACTATAATTTTGACCTTCTTCTAAGGGCTACCATAAAATATTAAAACCATAAATATAATAGGGGATGATCTGGTGCAAATCCCATCCATTTGGGGCACTAAACTTTAAAAATTAATATAAATTAATATCTCTCCAACCAGGAGTACCCACAAAATGTGCCACCTATAAAACATAATGGCATGACTAGGGCTATCAATCTAGCAGGTTCTTGCAACTTAGATTCATTTTATTTTTGCATGCAAAACATCAAATGAATCTTGGCCCATTCACCCTTTGACATCAATGAAAATATTTCCAACAATCTTCCCCTTTGTCATTGATGTCAACGCTTATGCTCCCCATGTCTCCAATTTTCACTTCCTTATCTCCATGCCACATTTCCTTCTCTCTCCCTTTGACACCAATGGAAAATGGTGGCTTATGTCTTTGAGACTTCTCCCTCTATACATATGGCACTCAACATAACTTATTTATTCTTATCCTTCCCTTCCTTTTTGTCCTTACAACTCTTTTGCTTGGCTATAATTTTCTTCCATCTTGCTTGATCTAGAATGTATATGATGTGGTGTAGAAGTAATTTCTAAAGAAAATTGTGTGATGAAGATGTGAATTGTAAGACATTTCAGGTGAACATTTCAGCATCAACAGAGACAAGAAGGAATAAACATGGGTGAAGAGTAGCAGATCTAACCAATAAATAAATAGGATGTCAAGAGAGAGACATTAGGAAAAATTAATAAAATAAATAGAAAAGGAGAGAGACGTTATGAAAAAATAATAAAATAAATAGAAAATGAGAGAGACAATAGGAATAATTAATAAAATAAATAGAAACATAGAGAGACATAATGAAAAAATAATAAAATAAAATAAATAGAAAAGAAGAATTAAAAATAAAATAGAAGAAAGAGATAATGAATAAAAGGTGAAATCTACAAGGATAATTATAAATCTTAATTGGATATTGTTACTATATTTTATTTTATTTTATTATTATTTCAAAGTTTAATTTATTATTATATTCAAAGCTCTTAAAGACATTTAAAAATAATAAAATATAATAATGATAATATTAGGAGGAAAATTAATAGTTTATTTGGTTTTATGATATTATTAAATTATAACTATAAACCTTAATAATATAGTTATTGCCATTATTATTATAAAATTCTATTTATTTTATTAATCTTCCCTAACGTCTCTCTCCTAACATCCTCCTTATTTATTGGTTAGTTTTACTACTCTTCATCTATGTCTATTGCTTATTGTCCCTGATGATGGGTGAAGTGTTCACCTGAAACGTCAAATGTTTCACATCTTCCTCACACAATTTTCTCCAGAAATCACTTCTACACCATGACTAACAATTGTGGAACATACATCCAAAAATGTATATGTTGTTTGGTCTTCTTGTGGTTGTTGCAACCAATCTTTATGAGCCTTATTCTTTGATTTCATACTTCCAAGAGTCAAAAAATTGATTATACCCTTGATCACACATATTTCCAACACTAAAAATATTGTGCTTCAAATCCTTAACTAGAAAAACATTTTGAGCGTTCATACATTCGCTTCCCAGGCTTGTTATTTATGTCCAAGCACAACACTGCCACTTTTTTCTTTTAGGTTGAGAAATTTGTTTTGATTTTCAGTCATATGTGTTGAACATCCATTGTCCATGTACCATTCATATTCTTTATCTTCAACGATCAACGCTATATTGCAATTTTACTTCTTTTTCTTCTCCCATGTCATAATTGGCTTCTTTGTTTGCATGATTAGATAATTATCTTTCACAAGTTTTAAATCTCGTGCCTTGTGACAAATATTATTGAACTTATAGCATAAATGTTTTGGTTCATTCGTGGTTAAAATGGATTGTAGCTTCCATGGACATTTCTAGGTCTAAATCCATAATTATTCTTGCAAGTGTTCCTTGCATAATGTACCTTGCATTGAGTTTACAATGAATTTCTTTATGCCCAAAATTTTCGCAAGAGTCATAGTGACCAAGAACGATATTTCCATACTTGGAAGTAGGTTGATCTTCTAAAGTTGTTTTCCCTTGGAGGAGGTTCATTCCATTACTCGTTTTTTAGATGGATGTTCTTGGGAACATCAACAAAACTTCTTGAAGCAACAACATTTCTAGATTCTCCTTTAATTTTCTCTTTTAAGGGATTGAATCTTGTGTCTTCCTTGGTTGAGGATGCAACTATATAACCAAGACCAATTTTATCTCCTGATGGGATTCTCCTTTAATTTTCTCTTTTAAGGGTGTGAAGCTTGTGTCTTCCTTAGCTGAGGATGCACTTGTACAACCAAGCCCAATTTTATCTCTTGATGGTATTTGACAGTTGAGAATGTTATCCAACACTAGTGAGTTGTTCAAGTTCTTAATGAGCTTATCAATTTCAACTCTCAATGACACAACTTCTTCTTAGTTTCTTGCACTCTTCTTTTCTCTTCTTCATTTGGGTCTTCAACACTTCCTCAATTCTCTTTTCTTCTTCAAGATGGAAATTTGAAGAGATATTTTCTTCATCATTCATCTCAAGTAGGCTTTTCAATTCTCTATTTTTATTTCTAAGCAAGGCATTTTCATTTTCACTAATCTTCAACTTTTCTTGAAGATATTCATGTTCTTGTTTGGTCTTTGAATTATTTCCAAGTCCCCAAAAGGAATCTATTCCCATATTTGGTTCTTCATCATCTAAATCATTGACCTCTCCACCGTTGTGATCATTATCTTGATTTTCTTGGGTTATGAAGAGAACCTATCTTGCATCTAGTTCTTTTGTATTATTTACATCTGAAGAGATATTGTCTTTAGAATAAATATTTTTCTTGTGGAAGCTATTATTTTCCTTAAAAATACATCTCTTAGCACGATGAACTATTCTACCACATTTGAAACATTTAAAAGGTATTTGTGTTTTCCAGTTCCCCTTTCTAGCTTCGTGGTGAAATTATCTTCTTCTGCATCTAAATCATCGTCTGGACTTCCTTCAACATTAAGTTCTTTGTTTCTTGTCTTCCTTGTGACTTTAAAAGATGCTTATTTTTTTGATGGTTCACCTTTTGTATATATTATCATTTCATTTGTTGTAAGAGTGCTATGTAATTCTTCCATTGTCATCTTGGTCAAGTTCTAGGTTTCTTCTACAACAGATACCTTGGCATCGTATCTTAAGGGAAGTGATCTCATAACCTTTTGTACGATCAAAGGATCTTCAAATTTTTCTCCTAATCCTATGATGAAGTTGAAAACTTCATTTACTCTGAGTAAGTAAGTCACAATATCTTCATTTTCATCCATTTTTAAATTTTCAAACTGAGCTCTATACTTTTGAAGTTTGACACACTTGACCTTACCATCACCTTCATACAGAGTTTTATGTTTATCCCAAACTTCTTTGGTTGTGGTGTGGGACATTACCTTGAATTTAATGGTTCTTAACAATCCATCCATGATGGTATGAAGAGATTTTGAATTGCAATTAAACAACTTCTTCTCATCAAGATCAGTTGGAGTATTTTTAGGAACTTTGTAGCCATTTACTATGGAGATCCAAACATCCACTCCTAAAGCCTTCAAGTAGGTTTTGATGCAACTCCTCCATAGTGGATAATCATTTCCATCGAATGCCAGAATTTCTGAGACACCTTCCATTTCCATATTTTCTCATGATATTCTCTCCAATGATTAGATTGTTAAAGGGTAACTTGCTCTAATTCCAATTGTTGGAAATACTAAGAGGAGGGGGCGAATCAATATTTGTAAATTTCAGAAATTTAAGTATAAAAAATTAACCAATAAAGTCACATCAAATGAACACAATATATATATGAACCAATTTTTTATATTACAAAGGAAGCTACAACTTCATATTTACCAGCTACAATTGGAAGGGCTACAAGCCCCAGACTTACCATCTCCCACTGGAAGGAGGAAATAACCTCTTGAAGGAAGCTACAACTTCCTTGCCTAGCACCACCATGCCACCCTATAGAATAAAAAGATAAAATAAAACTTCTAGGTTCCCATATCAAGGACAATGGCTCAATTATAACACCATTCAGACCCTTAAATCATCAATGCAAGTTCCCTTAGTCTGCCTTGATTTTCCTAACAAGTTCTTCAAGATTAACTCAAAAAATCTACTACACAATTTCAGTAGATTTTTGCTTCAAATCTTATCAAGACAACCACCAATCTCTACTTCAACAAGGGTTTCTTAAGACTTCTTCAAAGATCTGCTTCAAAATAAGTAACAAAGTTTGCTCGAGAAGAGGTTGTTAAAGTTCCAATAAAAGAGTCTTGAAACTCGCAATATTACGTAGCGATATTATCAATTGCATTATCAGTCTTATCCTTATATGTTGAGTTTTTATTCTTATCTCTAGCTATCACCAGAGGCCTCAATTGGTCCTATAAATTAAGTTCATGTACAACACATTTTCTGAAGTAATGAAGTATGATTTTTCTTTAATATTCATCTTGAGATTGTTGAAGAATCTATGGCATTTAAGTTAGGGTGAGATTCTTTGGATGATGATAACTATTTGTGAGGTACTTTTTACTTTTTCCTTATTATCAAAATCTTCTCTATTAGTGTATGTTCTTTTACTTCATCAAATAGTTACCAAAACAAAAGAGACAAGAACACAAGATTTTGACTCTCTTCCAGGGCCAAAACCTCTCACTCTTTGAGAGGAAGACCCACACAAATTATTCTTATAGAGATTCCAATTGACGAATACCAAGATCAAGAACCTTGACCTATAAGCCACTCCAAGACCAAGACGCTAGTTCTCTGCTCTTTTCTTCTTCTTGATTCCTCTTCCTCTTCGACCTACTTAGCATTGAGATCATCTCCTCAATGAGATGTAGATGCACTAAATATGGCACTGAGATATGTCAATGTAGTGTCACAAAAATGTGACCTTTGTAGCAACACTGAAACACATTGAGACAACATTGAACAATAGCTCCAAAATTTTGTTGTCCCTTCATCACTCCTTGTTGATCCATATGAACTACTCTCCCTTCTCTGTAATCACAATCTTAGAGTGATCCAAATTCCCTTGACTATGAGACACCAGCATTGTGACGTTTCCATAGAGATATTTCCACTGCCCATCCGAGTAACACTGAGATGTATTCGAACCTCATTTTGGCTCTGCTCATCCGAATTCAGAGATGACTGTAGCCTCATTTGAACATCAGAGAGAGATATATGAATCATTGTACTTGTAGCTAGCTCTTAGACCTTTTCATTGTTTCATTATCATATTTTCTCATTGCTCCTTCCATCCGAATTAGTTTCTGTTCTGTGGATCCAAACTGTATTCTTGTTATTACCCATCCAAATTCAAAGGATGATCCAAATTCCTGAACTAAGGAAACACAAAGTACCTTGGTGCCTATATATAGTGGTTTCCCATTGTAAATAAGACGACTTGGGTGTATAAAGGGATGTGTATCTATATAGTGAGCCAACATGAGATCCTTATTCATTTCAAGGCCATCATGAGGATTGGAACTAGTGCTTGTCATTGGAGGGCTTATAGACACCTTTGTTGACTCATATACATGCTCAAGAAGAGCTCTTCATACATGACATTAATTCTACGGCTCTAATAATAAATTCTAAGTCTCTCAATGGGAGCCATATAAAATAAAATCACTTTCTCATGAAACCCATGAAGCAAGGCTTATAATAATATTTTTTTTTTTCATTACATCATTTACAAAATTCACAATTACATGTCATTATGAAGACCAAACCTAGTTACATTTTACAACACTCCCTCTTAACTAGGGAGGTATTCATAATGGTACTTGGTCATTCTCAATCTGAATAATTTCTCATAAGAAGAATCAAATTGGTAACCCATCTGTATAGCATCATAGTAACCAACATTGTTTTCACAACATAGCCTTGATTGTCAGCTCTATTTCTCATCATATCAGAGCACAATGTTGGCGAGACCAATGACTATAGACACCTTCATCATTGTCTCTCAAGGTACATACCAACTCGAGTAATCATTAGTATGACCTTCTAGGACTATTCTTATTTTAGGTTCCCAGCCCCTAAAGAATATTGGCCCTCTTTTCTACTCTTCACTTGGATGCCCTGCACATCCTTAAAGAATATCAGATGCCAGATGATTACCCAATCCTCTAGTATTTCTTCCCAAGTGAAGACAATAATGTTGTGTCTATCTTTCCCTCTCAACAAGGGAATATATGCGTATTCCCATAAAGGAATGTACCCAATCTCCCTATGATTAGGGACTTACCCAAGCTCCCTCTTAATTAGGGACTTCTCATAGCTCCCTCTCAATTGGGGACTCTCTTTTCATTAGCAACTTCTTCTTTGTGGGTCCTTCAACTGCTTAATAAATTTCTTTCCTTGATGTCGTGGAATTAAGTCGAGTTTCTTCCTTGTAGGGCATTAGCCATCCATCACTTTCCTTCTTGGTTTTTCATGTCATTCCTTTCTTCATGGAAAGTGGCCTTCTTGATACATATATAGAGTCATCGTCATATGGATACTTCTTCCTCATCATGTTTCTTTCAAGAATTTCTATCCACCACATGAATGTTATGTTTACTTGCACTTACAATTCTTGTTTCAGTAGCCCTGCATGAACCCATCCATATATTATTCAAGAAATCAAATCATAACATTAAATCAAATAGTACCTTACGAGATGGCTCTTTATCATGACATATTCTTGTAGGTATCAACATCCTACATACACATTGACACATCTTCCAAATATATTGAATGTCAAGGGTGTCCATTTCAGGCCTCCATCAAAGTCTTCATATATTTCTAGAAGATTTCCTAGTCAAATCTTCTTGGTATTTTGGAAGGTCATAGGCTTCATCATGGTTTCATATCTCACAATCTCTTCCTTCCTTACACATTCCATTCCCAAAAGCTTCCAATTAGAGTTCCTTAATTGTAGTCAACCACCTCATACTTCATATGAGGACATATTATGTTGATTTCAGCTAGTGTGACTTATGCCTTCCTACATCCTTTCAGAGGAGGAGATAATTTTCCCTTGATCATTCTTCTTAGGATAGAAGTAGTGATCCATGTTACCAGTAAGCATACTACGTGACTTTATAATATTAACACAATAATATATACCTCATTTTACCTTTAGGTCATCTAGGCTTATTTCAACAGCTTCCTTGATTGAAAATATCTTCAACCCCTTGATCTACTTCATTTCTCATGTCATCATACCATCATCCCATGAACTCCACAAGTTGGACTTTCTAGTGAAACACTTTCTTCCTTTCTCGATTGATGAATTCTTCAATGAGAATTCTATCTCGCATATTCTTAGTCAACAGATGTTTCCTTGATGTATGATGAGATTTGTCTTGGATGACTTATTCCTTTGATCTTCCAATGAGGTCACCATGAGCTATATCTTCCAAAGTTGACAACCATAGATTTTGTTCTAGCGGTCATTCATGTTTTCCTATGGTGGTGTCACAGGCTCTTACTTCTACTACTTCTACTTCCTTGTTTTTCCTTCTTTAAGCTTCCTCCATTTCTTTGATGAAATGGACTTTTTGTCTATTCTTCTTGTTATTGTACTTCTTAAGATAAGAACAATATTTCCTGTAAAGTACATAATATTTTACTTTCATAGCATTGAATTTCAACTATGCTTCTTTTCCTTTTTTTGAGTATCAAAATTTTCCAAAATTCCTTTCCTTCAGTAAATGTTTGAGTCCTCAACACTTTTGCCTACAACTTGTCTTCTTCTATCTTGCATAGAAATCACAAGTTGAATGAGGTAACTTACTTATCCCATGAATTTTGTTATCCTCGTGATGATGTCATGGTTTCATGTTTTTAATGCTTCCATGATGTCACACCGCATTTTATTGTAGACATAACCTATGTAGGATCTAGGAGCCATAAAGAGAACTATAGTGAGAGAGACTATCTTAATGATTTCTTACTCCCTCTTACCATGGAATTCATTTCCTCAACTCCTCCTATCCTTTCCACTGATATGAACTCTCTTTTCTTGTAATGTTCATAATTCTTCTTCCAGCTTCTTTGATGTCTCCAATACTATTTGTGTGAGAGGACCTTAAGAGTTCCTTCCCATGAATTTGAAGAATACCTTCTTCATTGATATGCTCAATGACTTCACTTGTCTACAAGGACTATGACAATCCCCCTTATTCCATGCAAGGACCTTTAGTCACCCAACCAGTGTATCGATTTCATTGCAAAACAAAGTTATTTAACCAAAATTGATTATAAGCATGAAAGATACTTACTTGGCACATGAAGATGAAATATTCACCTTGATCATGTTGAAGTTGGTTGAAGCAGATGCATTGATGTTTCCTCTAGATGATATCCTTGTTACAATGATGGAAGCTTGCCTTCTTACCCTCAAGATATTTCGATTTATACATCTGATCCTTATTATTAACAAATTGTTGACATACTTGAGATGGCATTGTATTGCTATCACACAAGTGGGCTATATAACCTTGTAGAATTCTATTGAAATTGAAACATCATGTTGAACCATATAGCATCGAGGTTACTTGCTATGATCATCACCTTATAGTACCGAGACCTATCACTGAGCACTATGTTGTAGATGGATCCACTTCTATATGATATCGAGTATGTATCAAGCTAGGGAATCTAAGTTGTCAAGACTATAATTTTCATAATGAGGATTCAACCCGAGGTTGTGACTATCATTGGTATGTTGAGATTGTGCCATTTTGAGATTATTGAGATCACTATGGTATGACATAGATTGAAGTTGTGAGGGGCACCATCACTGCTGCCATGTACCTGAGATTGTGAGAGGCACTGAAACGACTGCCATGTTCCCGAGACTATTAATATGAAATTATCCGAGAACTTTAGATATGGATTCAAACCAGTCTCATTGCAGTACTTATCATAAATAGTATTACTGTAATATCCAACCGAAATTACAGTCCTGTAGCCTTAATCTTAGCTAATGTATTGTAGTCTAGGTTCGAGATTCTTCCTGTAAGCCTATTCAAGACAGTTCTTCATTTGAGACTGTGTACTGAACTGTGATATATGCCAAGGGTATATATAGGTGATTTTATCTCTATTCATCACTGTAAAATAATCCTTAAGTGTCATTGTCACCATAAATTAGAAACCCTTCTTGAAACTTGATCCTTGAATGTCTCTTTTATGCCCTTCCTTTAACTTCAACACCTTAGCTCTCATACCATGTTGAAGAATCTAGGGCATTTAGGTCAGGGTGAGACTCTTCGAATGATGATAACTATTTGTGAGGTACTTTTTACTTTTTCCTTATTATCACAATCTTATCTTATTATTAGTGTATGTTCTTTTACTTCATCAAATAGTTACCAAAACAAAAGAGACAAGAACATAAAATGTTGGCTCTCTTCCAGGGACAAAACCTATCACTGTTTGAGAGGAAAACCCGCGCAAATTCTTCTTATAGAGATTCAAATTGATGAATACCAAGACCAAGACCCTTGACCTATAACCCACTCCAAGACCAAGACACTAGTTCTCTGCTTTTTTCTTCTTTTTGATGCCTCTTCTTCGACCTACTTAGCACTAAGATCATCTCCTCAATGAATTGTAGATGCACTAAATATGGCATCGAGACATGTCAATGTAGTGTCACCAAAATGTGACCTTTGCAACAACACTGAAATGCCTTGATACAACATTGAACAATAGCTCCAAAATTTCGTTGTCCCTTCATCACTCCTTGTTTATCCATATGAATTGCTCTCCCTTCTCTGTAATCACAATCTTAGAGGGATCCAAATTCCCTTGACTACGAGACAACTACGTTCTATAGTTTCCACATAGATCTTGCCACTGCCCATCCGAATAACATTGAGAAGTATTTGAACCTCATTTTGCCTCTACCCATCTGAATTCAAAGATGTCTGTAGCCTCATTCAAACATTAGAAGGAGATATCTGAATCACTGTACTTGTAGCTAGCCCTTAGACCTTTTCGTTGTTCCATTATCATATTTTCTTGCTGCTCCTTCCATCCTAATCAATTTCTGTTCTATGGATCTGTACTGTATTCTTGTTATTACCCATCTAAATTCATAGGATGATCTGAATTCCTAAACTAAGGAAATGCGAAGTACCTTGGTGCCTATATATAGTGGTTTTCCATCATAAATAAACTAACTTGAGTGTATAAAGGGACGTGTCTCTATATAGTGAGCCAACGTGAGATCCTTATTCATTTCAAGGCTGACATAAGGAGTGGAACCAGTGCTTGTCGTTGGAGGGCTTCTAGACATCTTTGTTGACTCATATACATTCTTAAGAAGAACTCTTCATACATGACATTAATTATATGACTCTAATAATAAATCCTAAGACTCTCAATGTGAGCCATCTAAAGTAAAATCACTTGTTCATGAAACCCCAGAATCAAAGCTTACAATAATAATTTATTTTCTTCATTACATTATTTACAAAAGTCACAATTACATGTCATTAAGAAGACCAAACCTAGTTACATTTTACAATAAAGATCTCTTCATAGAAGAATTGTTTAGATTTGGAGTCTGATGTATAGGTATTTTATAATTTTTTCATGGTTCAAAGCTTGACTACAAGTTCCCTTCTTATATTTTTCTTGATATGTATTCTAAGGCTTTGGGGATCTGGTTTTGAATCTAGATCTGGATTTTGTAAATTCCTAATGCCGCAAACTGATCTCTAGCACTGAGGTCCACTATTCAAAGAACCATGCCAACCTTTTTTTCATCTCAGTTATGCGAGTTAACGTTGTTGCCATTTTCCCCACGCAGTGAAAGTATTGGGGGATTTCTCATTGTTAAATCCTACAAACAACCACATATTGTGATTTCAATCTGACTTCAAGCTTGCACGTGATTCCTAGCTCGTGTTCCAGAGATATTCCAGCTTGTTGTCAGAGTTGCGACATGCATTAACAAATTATCTCAGTTGGATTGCAGACATGCATTAACAAATTATCTCAGTTGTGGTTGATTTCAACACTGGAACTTTGGCGAACAAAGAATTGCAGAACGTGAATGTTGATTAGTGAATAAAGATGAGGATCATCTGATCTAAAGGTGCCAAGGAAGTTTGACCAGGTTTCAACATATTTAATTTGACCCTTTTCTAGTTTTTCCCATAAAAATTAAAAAAAACGCAGTTTATAAAAGGGTTTTCTGGATTTCAAAAAAGAGAAAACTGTGTTGAAATAGAAAGGGTTTAATTTTCCATTTTGTTTTCACTCACTAAAATCATTTTGTTTTAAAAGAGAAGAAACGAAAATTTGTTTGGATTATAATTAAAAAATTATATTGAAAAAAGTTTTTGAATTTTTTCACCGGGTTCAAAAGATATTTGAGTAGAAATTACTAGCAAATTTACATGGGTAAAAAGATATTTGGGATTTTTTGGCATTCTATTATAAAATCGGGGTTTTATATTATGGCGGAGTTAAGGATAGTAGATTACTTACTTCGTACAATTATCATACTTGGAAAAGAAAAATACAATAACTGCTACAATCCAAGGGAATGTGGAAAATATTAAGTGAAAACCAACCAAATTTTACAAAAGAAGTTGAAAATTTTTCTTACAAGAATAAACTAGATGAAGCAATGGGGCTAATTGGGTTGCATGTTTCAAAGAACCTATTATTTCATCTTGAAGAATCTTCCACTCCCAAAGAAAGTTGGGATAAACTAGCCTCTGTATTTGGAGGTGTCAATGAGTTCCATGCTTTATAATTGAAAACTAAATTATGAGCCCTAATACTTGATGAGCATGCCTCTATTGAGGAGTATCTTGCTCAATTCAACTCTTTGTTGTCTCAATTAAAAGCATGTGGAAAGAAGAAAAAGGATGTTGAACATATTTTCTTCATCTTGTCAAAACTAAAGGGCCCTTTTAGGTTTTTGAATCTACCTTCTATGCAATAAGGGATGCCCTTGGTGACAAATTTCAAATGCCCAACTTTGAGATATTTTGTGATTGTCTCATATGAAAACAATTTGTTATCGCAAAATCATGTACTGATAGCTGCTAATCAGTTAGACTCTATGTAACTATTTCAGACCAGACTCTTGGCTAAGGATTAACCTCCCTAACCTGAGAGGGCTCTCTCAAAATAAATTACTGATTATGATTAACACTAAGAGGGCTAACTCTTGAAATGAGAACTTTAATAAACATGATGGTTGGAAATACAACAAAAGATTTTTCCATTGGCTTCATGGAGTCAACACATTTCAGTAAACTATCAACTACTCATTCATGGAAGTCAAGGCATGTAATGTCTAAACACTCAAAACATTTCTCAAATGAACCTCAACTCATAAATATACACAGGAAATCTGAGCAACTAGGTGAATTCAGAGTGATTGTATATCTATAAAGCTGTAAAATATAAAGGATAAGACAAAGCCACATACATCTTGAGCATTTGAACAAAGTATGAATCTTGAGAAGAAAAAGTAGTCTTTTCTATTATTGTAACAAGTCTTTTACATAAGCCAATATAAACTCTGTTTTTTCATAAACATCCAACCCTGATTACATAGATGTTTCAGCTATATATAGCATCCTTATTCTAACTAATCGTTATTCCTCCTCCAGCATGAGGGGAATTCGATTCTGCCTATGATGACACCTACTAACTTTTAACTAACTAATAATTACAGCTGACTATTAATTAACGGCGCTGGAATCCTAAAACAATTAAAATTCTAATTCTACTAGATCTTCTAGACTTCTAAATCAAATAGGACTCAAATTCTATAACAACCTTGATCTTCAATCATTTTCGTTCTCTGACATCTGGAGTTTGGCTGAGATAGCTGTGATGAACCTTTAATGCTCCATGTTTGTCTTCAATGACACATCTTTTCTGTTACCCTGAAACATAGGCCCCTGTTTGTAGGTCCTTGATGTGCTGTAGGCTGCATTTTGGGCCATAATTCAATTGTCGCATCAACTATGCTTCTGTGTTCCATGATTAAGTCCTATATTTTCGTATGCTTTGAACAACGCCAGATATCCTGTGTATCATATAACTTCCACAGCAGAATTGCCACAATAATCAGAGGTCCAAGAGTTATATTGCGCACCTTTGTAAGGGGCTACCTTATGTCCTCTACTACAAGCCCAGCCCTAGTAAGAGAATTAGAAGAACAAATACTCACAGTAATAACAACCTTCATATTTGTCTTGTGTGGAGACGTGATGTCTCATGATACCAACCGGAGATGCTTAGACAATTCTCAGCATACTTTAAGAATTTAGTAATGACAATTTGTTGTGGAAGCTGTCTTAAATTGACCATCCTTGAGTGGCATTGTCGATCTGTCTAGCATAACTAGACCAGCACACTGATAGCCTTTGAGAACTGAGGGAACCTGAGAAGATGACCTTTGCATCCGCGCACTGGTGACACTTGACCTGTCATCCACTGCTCCTTGAAAAGATATTCTCCTTCTTTCACTTGATTTGCTTGGACGAAATTCCTGGTGGCGTCTCTGCATAAGTTTGCTCTGACCTGCCTGCCCTCCTTTAGACATTTGAAGACTACAAGCACGAACTCTAGCCTAGATCGTAACAAGGGATTGCATTCACCTGAGCGTTTCGGTTGCTTGCTTTCTTATGATATGTCCACGAACCAATGCCTGTAATTATTTCTCAACAAGTGCTTCAAAAACAGCATTGAAAAAGGGATTATCCTGTTCAATCTGACTTTCTAACTTTCCACTCCATGCAACTAAGTATGATGTAATTATGGCATCCACATACAAACCCGCAGCATAAACTTTGACACTAATTATTGCTATCTTTTCCTCTCGGAAACCTATAGCCAACAATAATGAGCTTGAATAACATCAACAACTGAAGAAATTAGTGATGAGCCTTGGGTTTGTTGTTCAGAGTTGATAAGTGATTTAGTCAATCCCTCTACTGTAGCAGGACCGTGCTCCTCATTCCTGACGTTCGACGAGGATTCTTTAAATAAAGAGTTTGCTTGCCCATCTTGATCCTGTAGAGACTCAAAAACTATACAATCTTTCTGTCCTGCATTTTGAGGATACAGTGTAGCTTCCCCTGTAGCATTCTCCTTGGTGTTAGTTGGGCTTTCTTCAACCTGAGAAGACCCGAAGTCATCTCTGCTGATTTCTCCACCCGTGGAAATCATGGGCTCAGTTATCATTTCACTGGATTCAGTTTTGATCAAGGCCACATCCGTTACATCTGATTCAAGTAAATTATTTTCTTTCACTTTACAAGTTAACTCACTCTCTGTAACAGAGGCAACTGAAGAAATTAGTGATGCTCCTTGGGTTTCAGCCAATCCCTCCTCTAATGTGGCATGACTAATGTTACGCACTTCATTAGTAACATGGATCTGCTCATCATTCCTGAAATCCAACGAGGATTCATTAGAAAAGTTTATTTGCCCATCTTGATCCTCTGGAGACTCAGAATCATCAACATGAACCAGAGAAACTGGTATATTAGCCTCACTGCTTAATTCCTTCCATGGTGTTTCTAAAACACCTTCAGACTCGCACTCTTGCTCTTGAGAAGTTAAAATAACTGTATCATAAGAATTATGTTCTGAAAACCGCTGACAATTCATGCTTTGAAAAGATCTAGGTGAGTCTACAGAACCCAAACTCTGGACAGATTCATTTGGATCGACTACTGCTGTGGAAGATACAACCTCAAGCTTACTTTTTTGCTTTCCACGGTAATATCTGAGCTTTCTGCAAGAAAATGTCCAGATAAATCAGTGAATGACCCAGCACTTTGAATCTCTTTATGCTTATCTTCTACTTCTCCCGAAGACAAAACCTGAAATTTACTTTCATCTCCACCGACAATCTCAGAACTAGTAAACACCGAAGCAACGTCTTCAGGCAAATTCCTTGTGATGCTTCTCCATATCCTTGTCTACAGATATTTTTGAGCCATTCAAACGTGAGGATTTATATTTAGGACAATACCAAGTATTAGAGATCTATCAAACGAATGAAGCAACATCAAGAAACCTAAGTCTCCTTGAGCGCTGATTTTCAAGACAGTAGAAGCATAATCACACCAATCATCGGTAGTTGCAACATTTTGCAAAGTTTTACTAAATCTGGCTTTATTCTGTTATGAAGACTTTGTTCTGCCACATGTAAAGCATTTCCATCCTCAGTTTCTGTATTTTCGATAATAAAACCTTCAGGATTTGCACTGTCATAGGCAGCACCAGAACCACTCAACTCTTGACCATGTGAGATGGGAGCTGATAAGAAACCATGAGGTAAAGAATGACCATGTTCCTTGATTATGAAAGCATCTTCTGCTGCTAATAATGAACGTTTATATCCTCCATCAGGTGTTTCCCTGTATGATTTACCATTGATGGTCTCACAGTCAGACCCTACAACTTCAGTATCAGCATCACAGGAACCAGAGCACAGACTAGGATGTTTCCCATAGAGCATATTTGTGATTGATTTCTTAAACATGGGATGGGAAAACTTTCCACAATCATCTTTTACAGATTCATTGGATGTTTGTTTGGCACCATCTGCATTCAAGTGAATGTTGTTTTCAGTTATTTCCTTTTCACTAGCCAATGACTTTTTTGCATCCTTAAGCCAGGAGGATATTAAGATTGGATCAAGTGTTCCACATACACGTCTTCGCTTCTTCTTTGCTTCTACATTTGTCCAGTAGTACCATGCTTTTTTATACACCTTCCTTTTAGTAACTTGGTCCAGAAAATATTGGTAGGTATCTTCTCAGCTGTCAATTGGCTGTCTGACTCACCAAGGAGTGGGACACCTTTTCTATACCTGCCTTCCCATGGCACTTTTGCAATAATAACATTCTATTTAACATGTTGAAACATGTCTACCTTTTGTTCCCTTCTCAGCAATAACTGCAACACGCGCCAGTACCACGACACCTAACGATCTAAAACACAGCAGACTCCGATAAGTCTGACAGCTGGGTGAGATTTGCAATGTATTCAAACAAATCCCCAATTTCGTAGCGCAGCCAGTGCAAAATATGAATTATGCGCTACGAAATCACTTGAAGCATGTTGCGCTGCGAAACTGCTGAAAAAGATTTATGTGCCTTTAGCAAATAATCGAACTGATGTGAACAATTTAGAACTTTTTCTTGAGTGATAACAGTGGCTCCACTTGGGATAGTGTGCCCTTGTGGTTCACTAAGAACCTGCAGTTCCAGTGCCTTATCCTCTTATGATAAACGGAAATTTATTTGACAAACATCGCCATCAAGCTCTTGGGCCTTCACCTCGGGCTTAAGCTTTCTGATCATTGTATGAAAAAGAAGTCTATATCTACTAAAAAAGAAAAATGCTCAGTCAACCTACCTTGAGCTTATTTGCATATTCCTACCTACCTACCCTATCCATTTCAAACTTCATTCAGCTCAATCAATGTGAAATTTCCAATGTAGCCAGTCATTTGTCTTATCTGATATTTGAGTCTTTTGACTACATTGGAGTTCAAAGCCGTTATGATATTGTGATGACCACTGCCACTGAAATGGCTTCTGATTTTCATAGAAAAGCTGAAACACTGGAGAGTAAAACTCTTCCATGTATTCAGCTATAGGATCCCATAATACATGATTAGCTTGATGATTCTTGTAACTTTCTGGCTGTGCAAACTGATATTCAATAACAGTGTCCTCTTCCTCAATCGTGAAAGAGAAAGGAAGCAACACTCTCTCCTTATGTGCTGCCATAGAAATCTTTTGAAAAGAATGATCATGACCATGAAGACTATATGATTGAATTTGACCTTCTAAATCTTCAATGTCTTTCTCAATGTCCTTAGCAACTTCATCCAAAAATTTCATCTTATCTTCTCCCTTGCAGTCAAATGTTTTTAGATATGAAGACAAGGACAAAGAAAAATTTTCACCTATTTCTTCATTAATATGATCCTCATTCCATTGTTTAAAACTTTGAACTGAAGGAGAATTTGCCACCACATCTGATCTATCTATCCATTCCTCCACAAACATATACCAAAAGTCTTTAAATGACTTAATGGATTTGGCAGGAAAACTTTCAATCCACTGTTTACATTTCCCTTGAAATGAATCATAAAATAACATAATGCAAACGTCCTCATGTTTAACTCTAAGAAGCTCAGCAAATTCACAGAAATCTAATATATACTTCCCAGTTAAACTCAAATCTTCTCCGTTGAATTTTGGACCATTCCTTAGAAAATATGCATCCTTGGGAAAACGATTTGGGAAACCATGAATTCCTGAAAAATCTATGCATGCACACCTTGAAATAAGAATGGTAGCATCTGGGTCCTTCATAACTCCAGTGGAATCACCATGAATCTATGAATTTTGAATTCTTCAACAATGGAGTCGCCAAGGTAGATTTGCAGCCTCGAAAAATCTTCTGAGCTC
>APFE031592635.1:18136-35296 GCA_000404065.3 Pinus taeda | reverse complement strand
CCTGTTTGTCGGTCCTTGATGTGCTGTAGGCTGCATTTTGGGCCATAATTCAATTGCCGCATCAACTATGCTTCTGTGTTCCATGATTAAGTCCTATATTTTGGTATGCTTTGAACAACGCCAGATATCCTGTGTATCATATAACTTCCACAGCAGAATTGCCACAATAATCAGAGGTCCAGGAGTTATATTGCACACCTTTGTAAGGGGCTACCTTATGTCCTCTACTACAAGCCCAGCCCTAGTAAGAGAATTAGAAGAACAAATACTCACAGTAATAACAATCTTCGTATTTGTCTTGTGTGGAGACGTGATGTCTCATGATACCAACCGGAGATGCTTAGTCAATTCTCAGCATACTTTAAGAATTTAGTAATGACAATTTGTTGTGGAAGCTGTCTTAAATTGACCATCCTTGAGTGGCATTGTCGATCTGTCTAGCATAACTGGTCCAGCACACTGATAGCCTTTGTGAACTGAGGGAACCTGAGAAGATGACCTTTGCATCTGTGCACTGGTGACGCTTGACCTGTCATCCACTGCTCCTTGAAAAGATATTCTCCTTCTTTCACTTGATTTGCTTGGACGAAATTCCTGGTGGCGTCTCTGCATAAGTTTGCTCTGACCTGCCTGCCCTCCTTCAGACATTTGAAGACTACAAGCACGAACTCTAGCCTAGATCGTAACAAGGGATTGCATTCCCCTAAGCGTTTCGGTTGCTTGCTTTCTTACGATATGTCCACGAACCAATGCCTGCAATTATTTCTCAACAAGTGCTTCAAAAATAGCATTGAAAAAGGGATTATCCTGTTCAATCTGACTTTCTATATTTCCACTCCATGCAACTAAGTATGATGTAATTATGGCATCCACATACAAACCCGCAGCATAAACTTTGACACTAATTATTGCTATCTTTTCCTCTCGGAAACCTATAGCCAACAATAATGAGCTTGAATAACATCAACAACTAAAGAAATTAGTGATGAGCCTTGGGTTTGTTGTTCAGAGTTGATAAGTGATTTAGTCAATCCCTCTACTGTAGCAGGACTGTGCTCCTCATTCCTGACGTTCGACGAGGATTCTTTAAATAAAGAGTTTGCTTGCCCATCTTGATCCTGTAGAGACTCAAAAACTATACAATCTTTCTGTCCTGCATTTTGAGGATACAGTGTAGCTTCCCCTGTAGCATTCTCCTTGGTGTTAGTTGGGCTTTCTTCAACCTGAGAAGACCCGAAGTCATCTCTGCTGATTTCTCCACCCGTGGAAATCATGGGCTCAGTTATCATTTCACTGGATTCAGTTTTGATCAAGGCCACATCCGTTACATTTGATTCAAGTAAATTATTTTCTTTCACTTTACAAGTTAACTCACTTTCTGTAACAGAGGCAACTGAAGAAATTAGTGATGCTCCTTGGGTTTCAGCCAATCCCTCCTCTAATGTGGCATGGCTAATGTTACGCACTTCATTAGTAACATGGATCTGCTCATCATTCCTGAAATCCAATGAGGATTCATTAGAAAAGTTTATTTGCCCATCTTGATCCTCTGGAGACTCAGAATCATCAACATGAACCAGAGAAACCAGTATATTAGCCTCACTGCTTAATTCCTTCCATGGTGTTTCTAAAACACCTTCAGACTCGCACTCTTGCTCTTGAGAAGTTAAAATAACTGTATCATAAGAATTATGTTCTGAAAACCGCTGACAATTCATGCTTTGAAAAGATCTAGGTGAGTCTACAGAACCCAAACTCTGGACAGATTCATTTGGATCGACTACTGCTGTGGAAGATACAACCTCAAGCTTACTTTTTGGCTTTCCACGGTAATATCTGAGCTTTCTGCAAGAAAATGTCCAGATAAATCAGTGAATGACCCGGCACTTTGAATCTCTTTATGCTTATCTTCTACTTCTCCCGAAGACAAAACCTGAAGTTTACTTTCATCTCCACCGACAATCTCAGAACTAGTAAACACCGAAGCAACGTCTTCAGGCAAATTCCTTGTGATGCTTCTCCATATCCTTGTCTACAGATATTTTTGAGCCATTCAAACATGAGGATTTATATTTAGGACAATACCAAGTATTGGAGATCTATCAAACAAATGAAGCAACATCTAGAAACCTAAGTCTCCTTGAGCGCTGATTTTCAAGACAGTAGAAGCATAATCACACTAATCATCGGTAGTTGCAACATTTTGCAAAGTTTTACTAAATCTGGCTTTATTCTGTTATGAAGACTTTGTTCTGCCACATGTAAAGCATTTCCATCCTCAGTTTCTGTATTTCCGCTAATAAAACCTTCAGGATTTGCACTGTCATAGGTAGCACCAGAACCACTCAACTCTTGACCATGTGAGGTGGGAGCTGATAAGAAACCATGAGGTAAAGAATGACCATGTTCCTTGATTATGAAATCATCTTTTGCTGCTGATAATGAACGTTTATATCCTCCATCAGGTGTTTCCCTGTATGATTTACCATTGATGGTCTCACAGTCAGACCCTGCAACTTCAGTATCAGCATCACAGGAACCAGAGCACGGACTAGGATGTTTCCCATAGAGCATATCTATGATTGATTTCTTAAACATGGGATGGGAAAACTTTCCACAATCATCTTTTACAGATTCATTGGATGTTTGTTTGGCACCATCTGCATTCAAGTGAATGTTGTTTTCAGTTATTTCCTTTTCACTAGCCAATGACTTTTTTGCATCCTTAAGCCAGGAGGATATTGAGATTGGATCAAGTGTTCCACATACACGTCTTCGCTTCTTCTTTGCTTCTACATCATCAGAATCATACATAGATTTAGTGGGCGATCCTTCATAGTACTGCACCTTTCTTCTTGGCCTCTGCATTTGTCCAGTAGTACCATGATTTTTTATACACCTTCCTTTTAGTAACTTGGTCCAGAAAATATTGGTAGGTATCTTCTCTGCTGTCAATTGGCTGTCTGACTCACCAAGAAGTGGGACACCTTTTCTATACCTGCCTTCCCATGGCACTTTTGCAATAATACCATTCTATTTAACATGTTGAAACATGTCTACCTTTTGTTCCCTTCTCAGCAATAACTGCAACACGCGCCAGTACCACGACACCTAACGATCTAAAACACAGCGGACTCCGATAAGTCTGACAGCTGGGTGAGATTTGCAATGTATTCAAACAAATCCCCAATTTCGTAGCGCAGCCAGTGCAAAATATGAATTATGCGCTACGAAATCACTTGAAGCATGTTGCACTGCGAAACTGCTGAAAAAGATTTATGTGCCTTTGGCAAATAATCGAACTGATGTGAACAATTTAGAACTTTTTATTGAGTGATAACACAAGTAAGGACTTCCCAAAACAATTCCTGCTATATCAAAAGGTACCACATCAAGTTCAACTGTGTCAATAAAATGTGCAGCAATTGCAAAGCGCAATGTGCACTTTCTTGAAACTTGTAAATTTCCATCCTTGCAAATCCATCCAAGTGGATATGGCTTCGGATGTGGAATGGTCTCAAGTTTAAGCTGCTTGACCAAGTATTCTGATATAAGGTTTGCTTGTGACCCATCATCAAAAAGTGTGTCAATTTTAGTATGTTTTGAAATCACCCTCACATGAAATAGTTCAATTCTTTCTTCCTCATTAGGAGCTTGTACATGACAGTTTGAGGTACTGGTGCTGGCTTGAATTTCCATTTCTTTTCCCTTCAAGTTTTTCAAACCCATGGCTGTAATTTTGGTTTCATAACCTGAATCATCCCCTAAATCTTGTGGAGTAGATGTAGTAGCAGCAGTTTTATGTTTCCCTTTGGATTTGTTAAATTGAGGTCTTTTTTCAGGATGTAATTTCCAATAGATTTTCTCCTCATGGCCTGGTTTAGAACAATGTTTACAGATCACTTTCACACTCTCCTGTTTGACAGATGCATTCTTTTTGCCCTTTCCCTTGGAGTTTCTCTCTTTGTTTTTCCCCTTAGCGGGCTTGTTTCTACCCTCTTCAAATGTGTTTTTTCCCCTTGCCTCTAAATGGGGGTAGCTTGGACACAAACCTCATCCAAACTAGTAGGGTTAAACATCAAGATGGTGTGTCTAAGGTAGCTATGCAAGCCACCAATATACTTCATCAAGGTGTCCTGGGTCTATAAATCTACCCCTAACAAAAGAGCTCTTCTCCAGAATTCTTGGGTGTAGTCTTGGACACTCTAACCCTTAAGTTGTCTGAAATTTTGCTAGTTCATAATGACTTTCTGCATGTGAGCAAGAGGATAAAATTGTTTTTTAATGGCTAACAGAAAGTCAGTCCATGTTAAGGTAACCTTACCAAATTTCTTGATCTCCTCTTTGATCTTGGCCTCCCACCAGACCAATGCTGCTCCATCCATTCTCAAAGAAGCCAACTGAATCTTTGTGGCATCATCATGCATATTCTGGATCCTCAAGTAAACTTCCAATTGCCTAATCCAGTTGTCAAGCTTTTCTGCATTCACTTCACCATTAAATATAGGTAATTTGAATTTTACATCAAGCTTCAAAAAAGGACTTTTTCCATAGGATCTATGTTTATGCACAGAAGAAGAAGACGAGGATGAAGAGGAATGAGGTGACGATGGGGGTGGTGGATCACCATTACCTCGATGTCCTTTCTTGGAATGATCATCATCCTTCTTACCTCCTGAAGAACCCTCTCCTTCATGTGGATGTTTGGACCCTTTTCCAGCCAATTTCTCATTTCTTTCTTGGTACAATATCCTCACCATTTCAGTGAGGTCCAAGAAAGCCTTTCTGAAGACTCTTTCTTCTTCTCTTGGATCCATGTCTTGAGGAATTTCTCCTTGATGTTCAGACATTCTTAAAGCTTCTGCTGAGACTCTTGAGGGTGAAATTGAAGGTGAAGGTGATGGCTCTCTGGCCTTCCTCCTTGACTGAGGATTCTCTCGTTCTCTGGTCAACTGTCCTTCCCCTCTTTTAAGTTTCAACCTGGTAAGCATCAATACTTGCAAGACAGTTAGAAGATCTTCGCACAAAAACAATCAAAAGACAACTACACCAGAGATTGACTGAAAGAGCATTTATCTACTTTGCAATTGTATAACAAGAGCATTTCGAAGGCTTCCTAGCTCGTTTCAGGCTCTGTCTATAGCTTATTTAACTGCTTTTGATACAGAGAAACAACAACATAGCTCTGATACCAACTTGATCTGAATTTGAAACTACTTGAAAAAGGTTTGCAAGGTATTCAATTCAATAGTAAACATGTTTAAAAGATTCACATGTCTTGCAGTAAAGAAACAAATGAAATTTTCAGCTGTTCATGATCCATTCAAGCATAGCAGAATTATTTCATTTTACTATTTAACACATTAAAATGAATTTTTTCTACAAAATAAATCAACCACAGATGCAAAATAAATTGATGAAGCAATTCACCCCTCCTGGGCTACATCTGCTGGGTCCAAGGCTCCCAAATGGGTCAGTCCTCGTTTTAATTAAATGCTCAAAATGAATTTACAGCTGAATAGAAGTCTATACAGGTGAAATAGACTGTAAAATCAGATTCAAAACACATGAATCCTTTAGGATTGACTGCTGGTTCACCTCGAATGGATACCTGCAACCTGAAACAGTTCTCACAATATTGGGCCCTAGTGGCTCCTAGAAATTCCACGGCTCCACAACCTGTGAAAATTACCTCTGATGGCTGAAAAACCTATGCCAATGGCTTCATAACGTCCAAAATACCCCAAAAAAAAAAAAAAAAAAAAATCGTCCAAAACCACTTTCCTAGCCAAAGTTATGGCCATTTAATGATAACTGCCAGTTTCCCCTAAAAGGACTCCAGCTAACTTTAGTGGAGCTCTGCCAATTATGGCGGGACCGCCAAATTTGGCACTCTGCCAAATAATCCGCCAACTGAAACTACAATTAACTGACCATTGGCGCATGTGACCGAAAAAATCTTGGCGGTTTACCTCGGATTCCGCGCTGGTGGTTAAGGTTAGCCCACAGTTCACGGCCCCAAGTCATATGGTATGGGGGCTAGCCCTTAGGGGCTGGCCCCCCAACTTTTCCCGCCGCCGCATTTTTAAACCTTAATTAGGGTATGTTTCCTTTAATATTTAACGAACATGGATGTGGCCTATCGGTAAGCCACATGGTTAATACATGGCAGGTCGGGGGTTCAAATCACCACCCTACCAAAAACGTTTTGACATATGCCCAAAGCCTTGCTTACATAGCTGAGCCACATGGAAGCCTCCGGGCTTGCCATGTGGTGGCCTCTGATTGGCCCGTCCCAACAAAATATTCCATGGAATATTCCAAGGAATATTCTGTGGAATATTCGTTTTTAAATTTTTTTTGAAAACTCAAAAATTAAGGGTCATTGGGCGATTTTGTTTTTGACATAACTTTCACATACAACGACCGTTTTTCGAACCGTTTGCGGTGCCGGGATCGGGAGGATGAGATCTATCTAGTCGTTTAGGTTCAAGCCAATTTTGAGCACTTTAAAATTTGAGCATTTTTCGACACTTGGGACATGAGCCCCTGATCACGATCCCATCCACTAGTCGACACGTGGCTTGAGAAAACCACCTTTCGGGTGGGTAATCTCTATATGCATAAGCCATCTGAACTGAATAACAACCGTTGGATCAACAATCATATAGATCAATGGTGGACATGCGATATTGATATAAAGGCAGACCTGATGGAGTTATAAGGAGGAATTAGTAATAGTTCAAGTCTAGAAAAAGGCGTTTTGGTGGATTTTTACAGTGTTGCTATGTATTTATCTATGTAAATAGAGAACGAATGTTTTGGGATTTTTAATGCGCTGATGGTCCCTCTCGTTACAAAACAGGTGGCCACCATCCCTGAAGATGTTTAAAAATGATTGTTTAACAATCAGAGGGGATTTGAGTGGACAGAGGCCTGGAGCCAGAGAGCCCAGAAGAGGAAATGAATAGACAGTATCGAATGGCTTAAAAGCCATAGAATGATAGAGACAGAGGCAGGTAGTGTTGAGATAGAGAGAAAATAGAGATAGAGAACGAGAGGGAGAGTCTCTGTACTCGAAGAGACTTGGGGGATCCAAGTAAAGCCCTGTTGTGTGGAAACTCAATTTGAGCTCACATTTCTAAAAACTCTACTCTTGAAGACATAATAGAGCAGTCACCACTGAAAGCTAGACCAGGAGACGTAGCCCAAGAGTTTTGGGTGAATTCCTTGATTATTTGTTGTGTTATGTGTGTATCTATTATGTTTATCTAACTGCTTCATTGTCTATATTATTCGCAATCTTTTTGATCCGTTGCACTAAGTAATATAGGCAAATCCTGCACATGAGTCTGTAATACCTTAATATTAGTCTAAGATAACATTTTCAGATCACTCCATGACACCACAATCACCTACTATCCCTTTCAGATTATAGAACTTGGTGGGAAACATGTCCTGGTACTCCCATAATTACTCTGAGATTTTTTCCACTGTGTCCTCATCCCAATAGTCACCTATGTTTACAAACATTGGTTGTGCTAATGACCCAATATTCACCTGCTTAGTCTTCAAGGGTTTTCAGATATCAGGGACTTCCGCCTTAGGCCTTGTGAATTCACGTTGTCCTTCTAACTTAGAAATATTGATGTTCCTAGGCACTTCTTTGCCTTCCTTAGTGGTCACATTATAGCATTTGAGCACATGGTGCAGCTGTGTACTCTAATGTAGTTGTACCCATGCAACATGTTCTTCAACAATTCTAAATATTTCAACTTTGATCTCCTATAACGCTTCATCAATATACTCAAATCCATCTTCAAAGATGAAAGTTAGAAGAAAACTTCTGAACATCCCATTATGCATTCCATGTTTCAGCTTTGTTTCTAGATACCAGTTCATCAGAATGGTATCCAAAGTGTGGCAGAATATGTGAACCCATTCTAGCTGTGGTTCTTCTCCCCATGCTTTTGTCCATTGAGCCATATACTCGTGTGGATCGTCCTTTGTTGTATATTTCTCCATAATGTGGGTATTGGCATATCCAAACCACAACTTCATGATTCATTGATATTCCTTCCAATCTGCAAAGTTGTTCTTATGCATACCCCACCATCTAGCATGTGTAGCTCGTAGCATGATGTCTAGTGCTTGGAATTGATGTTCTTCTGGTACATCCTTTTCAAATTTATCTAGAAATAAATTGACATCTTTTAAACCAACATAATACGGTAAGTTTCATAACTCAGTGGATATACATCAGAGTGACTTAGTAAGCTTGTTGTATCACAATAGTGATACCTCATGCAATAGGTTATGCCAGTGCTCAAGCACTTTATTTGAATCTGAATTGCAGGAGTTTTCCTTCTCCTAAGTAATTCCCCCATTCGCCGTAGGGTTGATCCAATCCTCATATCATGCAGTCAGCGTATAGATTTTCTCAATATTGTCTTCCTCATAATAACCGTGGATTGGTTCAGTATATCACAGACCCTCAATCGGATCCAATGGAACAATAACCCTAAGTTCCTTCTTTTCAAATGTCATACTTCGCTTCTTAAGGTTAATGACTACGTTCATATCGAATTCCCAATGAATTCCAAGCAACACTGGGTATGGGTTACTATTGTATGATATTTCAATCACTTCAAAATCAACTATGGTGTTCACCCCTTCAATATCCATAGTGACTCCATGTAGGCTCCCCATAGGAATAATGTTTTACTCATTCACCATTCTCAGTTGGATCAAGGACCATTGCAGTGCTGACCTTTCCATTATTTCTTAGGTTTTCTTCGGCAAAATGTTTGCATCAGATCCCAAATCAAGGATTACCTAGTCCATTTTGAATTCTCTGATCTGGGCAGTGAATCTCATTTCGTGACCAGTCCTTTTCTTACCATTTTCCACCTTGTGCATTGCACATTGTTCTGGCAGTGGCTTATCCATGCCATTGTAGTTATTTATCAACTCTTGCAGTCCCTCTATTGCTTCTTGGTCCCTCAGGAGCTTCATGTAGGTCTGTAAGAAAGATGCCAACAATGATGGATCTGGTTCTTGCACAGTACTAACTCCTTCAAGCTTCTCCATGCACATACTTTGAGTTCTTAATGTAGAAGCTCCTACATCTGCAAAGCTCCTCTTTGTCTTAACAAATGTTTCCTTTACTTTATTCACATTGAATCCAGCCTCCTTGTTAGAAACCTTGCAAACCCATACATTTTCCTCTGGTTGTTTCCCTTTATCCTCCCCAGTAGCTATACCACTTCGCGTAACAATATTAACACTTGGCCATATTAACGTGGTTCTGATCTCATCATATAGATATTATGCATAGGCTACTTAGTCTGGGTCTTCTTTTCTTGCATCTTTGCAATGAGCAAGGGACAATCTTCTATGACATGATCAAACTGTCGATAATATTGACATGAAGGGTGCATTGGATTTTGAGAATCTCACGTGAAGTGACTTGGTTCTCCACAATTGTAACAAATGATCTGGTGATGACCACTTCTAGATTCTCCTCCTCATCCTCTTACTCATCCTTGGAATCCTCCATGCATTGTAGTTGCACCTTGATCCTACGGACGTTTCTTCACCTGTACTCTATATGTTGGTGTTTTCTCCATCATCAATTCATAACTTCGGTAATTGTGATCATCATGACCTAAAAACTTATGGAAATTACAAAATAGCTTCTGGGGAGTCTGCACACACTTTTGCAATAAATGAAAATTGTATGTTGTATGTTTTACTGTGATTTGACAAATAGTGCACCATGGTACTACACCTTTACTTGGCCCAATGGTATTTTCTGGTTTCAAGGGGACAAAACGTCCCCCAACAAGATAATTTTGAGAGACCGGGAAATGATCATTTTCAAGACCATGGCCTTTACATTTCAAGCACCATTCTTCTATGCAGACCTCATTCTGAACTTATTTTTCCTTCTTGAGGCTCTACAACTCCATATGCAGGCTAGCCAACTATGACTGAATTTGTTGCACTCCTAGATTTGTATCTTGAATAGGTGAGGCTTCCAATTTCACAGTAATCTCTAATGACTCAACCTGAATTCCAATATTCTACTGCGACAATGGAAATCACAAATGGGTAATGGCTAAGAAATACACCAATCCTTGTGTTGGTCATTCATGATCTTCATATTAGCCTGCAGAAGCAAACATTTCAACGTCTGATCGAAATCCCATGCGTACTCATTTACCTTATGCTAGATCTCTTTAACTTCTGTTACTAACTGGGCTTGCAACTTAGGCTTCTTCAATTCATTATTCAGTGGATCCTTTGTATCTTTCAGTGTCGCAACTAGATGAGTCAAACAATACTTAATATACCATCTCAACGCTCTATTTTTCAATGTTGTGACCAACTATGCTTTCTTTAGGTCATCATTCATTATCTACTATGAATTCCACACAACAATTGCTACAAACGAAAGCTTCTCTAGCTCTTGTGTCCCCAGACCCTTTAATATGTACATCTTCATAGTGCTCACCATACTGAATAATGGGGATGGAGGCAGAGGTGGAGGTGTAAGTGTAGGTGTGTGAGGTGGAGGTGATGGTGGAGGTGGAATGGATGGATGTGGTATCCCCACGATGGCCTAGTTTACCATCTGTAGCACACCTTGAGGTGTTTTTAGACTATTGCTCTCGTCATCACTATTAGATGCTCCCAAAAAGGGACTATACTTAGCACCTGGATCGCGATCTGTTACATAATTATATAATATAGAGCAATGGAACACATAAAATATTGCAAAAGTATAAACACAGAAAATGCATAAAACAAGAGAGACACAGATATATGTGGTTCACCCAGTTTGGGCTACATCCACAGAGAAATAGCTAGTCCTTCTTTTTTATATTATCCAGTAAACTAAAGAGATACAACCTACAACAGATTCACTATAACTCCCTTTTTTCTCTCAATCTCCTCTCTCTTACTCACTCAAAATATAGATATGCATAGATGCAATATAATTCCCTCATATATAGTGAGGGGTTGCCTTCTAGGGAAAAAAGCCCTAAATTAAACATAACTTCTACTATTAGATCTCCACCTAATGAACGACCCAGATTGACCATGAAATTAAAACATTTTACAAGGAAATTTTACATCTATTCTTAGTTTCAGGGGTGTTGCCCCCGAAACCCGCCCGCCAGGGGAGGGGGGGGCCGGTCCCAAAAGGTCGCAGCTACCCACGCTGGACCACCTCTTATTATCGGGAAAACTAGTGTCCATTCAAAGCTACTAGTCCCACTAAGACGGGTAGATATCTTAGAAAAAAAAAACTAAAGTCACTTGTGTTTTCCTTTATGAGAAGTAGATGAGAGAGAAGCAGAGAGTACCAACCTCATTCTTTTGCTTGGCTCCTTGCTTGTTTCCTCTCCCCTTTGATAGATCTTTTCCGCTCCTTCCTCGCTTGTCCCGCTTCAAAGAACACATGTATAGTCAAAGCAGCATAATACCATCAAAGCATAGAGATCTACAATCATAAACAATATAGGATCAGATATATATTGACCATACAAATGCATATATCAATTCAATATTCAAAGACATAAAAGAATATGGAGGAAAACTCAAATAGCTTTATTGATAGAAGTAGTAGAAGAGAGGATTACAACCCATTGATCTGACCCAGCGCCATCCTCCCAGCATGAAAGCCCTTCTTCACCTCATGAAAAGCTAGATCACCCAACACAATGATGTTCCACAAAGAAACCAATAAGACTTCCTTACAAGATGCAAAATTCTAGCCTTTGGATCTCTAGGATGAGGGATCCATAAATAGATGTTTGCAGGTGGGTGATTCAGCTTCTGGGTTTTTTATTAGTGTCATTTCTTTGATAGTTCTCAATTCCACTTGGAGATTTCATGATCTCTTACTCATCCCTGGGCAAATTCAGAGAGGCAAGTGTCACAAGAGAAGCTTCTGGAAGATTCCATGATCATCCACCTTACAAACTATCTCTGCCATTTGTCTACTCTCACCCATCACACCCCACAGAAGGGATTTTCAGTATGCATCGCACCCCCCGTGTGCATTAGGTGGGATGCATCGCACTTTGACCATGGAGCAGGTGAAATGGTCTAGTTTTGACCAGTTCTGAGCAGGTTTTCATGGAAAACTTCTAGGAGGTGATGTAATTAGCTGGACTTGTTCTTTTAGGGTATGAAACAACAATTTTAGGGACTTAGAAGCCCTTGGTTTATGGACATATAAGATTGGTGTTGTAGTGCCCAAATATGTCTATAATAGTTTGACCCTAAAGCATGAGTTCGTAAATCTTTTGATGTCGGGTGAAATGCTTTATCATGAGGATCCAAAGTTTTTCCGCACTGGAAGGTGACTTGTAATAAGATACAATACAATACATTATCTTCATAATATTTTCATGATCTAGATGAGGCAGGCATTCCCATGATCAGCTTTATAAATTCATTTTCATGTACATAGGACAGACAACCATCTGTGTGGCAGACTGATGATTCTGGTAGAGCCATCATCCTTTGGCTTGGATGATTATCTATGCAGCTATGATGTACATTTGATGTCTTTATTTTCTTGAATATATCGCAGCTCGGATGGATGAAACTAGATTTGGGGTATTCAAACTCGTTCAATCTTTGCCTGAAGTACAAGTTGATCCATGTGAAAAGATGTTATGAAGTCGAACATGGAAAGACATTTCCTAATTACCAGCCAATGATGTAAGCTATTAATAGGCACGTGAGGAATCACCGATAATGATGATGACCCTCAAGGTATGACAGTACAATTCACGTGGTTTGAAAATGGGACTTGGCATCGAACACCATGCAAAAATCTTTCGGTCGAAGGCCATTGATGTAAACCTGTCACCGGAAGTGAGAAACTTGCCATTGAGGCATGCAAGCTTCAAAGTACTAAAAGGTTTGTTCCTAAGTCAACTTCTTGAATGATGAGTTGGTGTCGACAAGAAGTGACCCGTCGTAGGAGGGCCTTATTGAATCCCACATCTATGACACGAAACAGAGCAAATGATTTTGTAGAGGTGAAAATGATTTGATGATACAGGGTTCAGGGTGGCATTCATTAATGAATGAAGCATAAAGGTATTGCAACAGATGAGACACAAGTTGGGTTAGTGAATTCTTTGAGCAACTTCTCTTGAACATATCGGCGACACTGAAATGGATTGGTAGTGTTAACCCCAAAAATGGATGGTACGATGGACTAGTGGTGATATGACCAATGAACGAAATAACCCAACCCGACTCAATCATGGTGATGGAGTGAAAGTGTCATGTTCAAGAGCGACTTGCTACCAATAAAGTTTCTTCAAGTTTTCTTCCCAATTTTTCCCCAGTCATTGCTAACCAGTACCTCTTTATTTTTGTCAAGCTTAAGGAGGATAACATATGCTTGTTCTATAATTTTCCCTTCGGGCAAACCCGTCACTATGTTTTAATGAGCCTAGCGACAGTGAAACTCGCTCTTGTCTGCATGGACAAGTTTGTCACTGTTGTTTTAACGAGTTTAATGACAAGGATAACTCGGTCCTTTTCAATTTTAGAGAAGTCTAAAAAGGGATAGAAAGTAAACTCTAGTATTCCTTTTTCGTAAGATAATCCCTTAAGTCCAAAAAAGTATAAAATAATACGAAAGGGATGAATTTTTGATAGTTTTAACGAGCCGAACAAGAGATGCGCTCGATCTTTTTGTGTAATGATCCCTCAGGTCTAAAAAGATTACAATCTAGAGGAGGGATAGCACTTCCAATCACTTTAACGAGCTGAAGAGGCCAATTTCTTAGCAATCTTTTCATATTTTACGAGTCAGATGAAAATAGCTTAAAGGAGACTCGTTTTTTGAGGAACGAGTGATATTTTCGAATAGCAGCTGGTTCCAGGTGAGGTTTGGAACTTTTCAATCATGACTGTGTAAAGAAGATGGCTAACAAGATCACTCATCGTAGCTGTTCCTCAAAAGGGGTAAACAATCAAATGGAGGCATATGATCGGCTAAAAAAGAGTGGAGGTGATGGAAAGAACACGACCAAGGCTCAAAAGCTGATAATTATGCGATCACAATGGTTATTTATCGAAGGTGGGTTCATTTTTTAATGAGCTTAAACTCTAGTGGAATATATGCTCATTGTTAGGTTATTTTTTAACGAGCTTGAACTTCGCGTAAGACTGCTCATGCCAGTCGTATAATAAGGATGTCTCATTGATAGGTTCATTTTTTAGGGAGCTTTCCCCATTCGAAACTTTGCTCCAGATCCTTTCATTATGCAAGCTAGGAACGACCAATCCTACTAGTTTAAAGGGTTAAGAACCTACATACTAAGAAAATAAATGGTCACTTTTCACTTGCATGCAAAAAGGTTTGCATGCCCCCAGGTATAACGAAGTAGAGTTTCCAGGTTACCCTTCAATTTGCAGACAAAACACATTCTTTGTCAGGAAAGGCATACCTTCTGATGGAGGAATCTTATTCTAGTCTAATCCCATTTTCCTAAACGGACGGGTGCGTCAGACTAGTCATACTCCTATGCAGAAACCTACCTTATAACTAGGGTTTTCCTGCCAAAGCAGACTAGGGCACATGCCTCCTGGGTTTCAGTCACAATCACCAAATCACTCTCACTCATCAGGTGGATGGACTGGAGATTGATGAGACATTCCTTGTGCAAAAGGACCAATTAGGGATGGCACTTGACTATTAGCTATGTGTGAAATGGGAAATGAAAGTTCGTCTACAAGCTGGACCACTCTGCCTTCATGTGGAAAACACATCACTCGAAAGAGTGAGGAAACAATAGCTCCCATGCTATAAATGTAGTCATGCCCAAGGAGTAGATTTTAATCTAAAGGTCCTTGGCCTACCATTACATTTAGATGAACGGTCTTCCTTCTCAAATTTATAGGCAAACTTGTAAGGATCCCTAATGGTCGACTGGTTCCTTTGTCGAAGCCTGTCAGATTTTGCATCTCAGGCAAAAGCGATGGCGAACCAAGCACTTTCCAAGCAGTTGAGGAAAGAATACTCATAGAAGCCCCTTCATCTATGATAGTACTAACCATGACCATTCTGTAAGCTTCTACTATGATTCAGAATGGTACATTAGACGGTAGACGGGGTCTGCCTAGTAGATTCCAGTCAAAGGAAACGACTAGGTTGCTTGGAGGTGGGACTGAATAAACGGCCGGATACATCTCTGATGAACTTCCTTCCTGTGGTAAAGGAATAGGTAGATTGCCCCCATGTTCATCGGAGTTTGTGTTTACGAAGAGAATTTGAACGATGTCATTCTCATTCTCTTTGGTGACTATATCATCTGAAGGTAGACCTTCTGAAGACAAGACTGGGTCGACTGCCGTCTCGGTTCATTGACTTTGGTCTGGTGTGGACTCAGAGGGTTGATATTCAATGATAGATGCTTCGACCGACAAAAAACATGTGTCAGTCATATTTTCAACTAGCAATGGACTTGACAAGAGTTTATTGTATCCAGGGGGCAGCCGTAGCGGTGAAGCAAGACGGTCATCCAAGACTCTTTTAGCTTCGTCTAGGAAGGGACAACAGTGGATGGCATGATCGCCTTCACATGGTCTACAAGGAATTTTAGATCTTCCTTTCTATCCAGTGACTTCACTTTCACTAGTTGGTGGTGTACTTTCAACATGATCATCAGAGGTTGAGGACACCACATTGTGCAAGCGGGGAGACCAGTCCCTTAAGATCCGTGGGATGCAAGGACAATCTCGATGATAGTGGTCCCCTTTGCAAATGACACATGGAGATTTAGGTTTAGATGGTGCAGTGTGTGGATTTTCGCTAGACGATGCTTGGTTGCCCCCGTTCATTGTTGGCTTCTTCTTCTTCTTCTCCTTCCCTTTCTTCATTTTCTCAGTTACTTGGTTTTTAGCTTAAACAAGTGAAGAGGAAGAAGGAGAGGGAGAAACAAATGAAGTAGAAGGTTGGGGGGTAACTCTAGTATCATCCGGTTGCTGATTTGATTGCTCAGGAATCACTGTGATTTGAACGATAGAGGTCGAGAAGAGCCATACTAGCAGGCCAATTGTCAGTCCTGGAAGGGACAATGTGGCCATATGAGGTGCACCAACATCTCCCCAAGAGGAGAAGGGATTAGGATTTCCCCCAAGGGGAAATCCTTGGTTGGTAGACTCCATTTTCTCAACCTAAGATCAACGAGGGAACAATGACGTTATTTCGATTAAAATAAATTTTATGATGCTTTGACACAAGTTGCTTTTTCAATTTTTAAGAGTTGAGAAAAAGCTAAAGATGACTCTAGTCGCCTTCGATTTTTAATGAGCCTAAATGACAAGTGCTCAGATGGACCTTTTCTTTTAAGGAGTCTGAAAAGGAATGAAAGTGACTACTTTGGAAATCTAAACAGAGGGATTACCAAACCAATTGCAAAACTGAAGAATGCTTTTTACAGTACGACAATCAATTTTCCTAAATGCTGTGTTCAGTGCTTTGTGATCAATAGGGCGGTAGACACGGCTTCCTAAGGATAAAGAATGTAGCCTATTGTGGTCTCCCAATATATACTCGACGGTACGTGGGAGCACAAGTCTATACTGGCACTTGTCATCTCAAAGAGGAGGAATCACCCAACCTACGATGAAAGTGATAGTTACTAGGCTTTACGACGCCAGATTACATTTCTAGCCTAGACTTCTAAATGTTGTGCGTTAGGTTCCAAAGCATTTTTATGTTCATTGAATTTATTTTATAGTTGATCTTTCTTAAGAAGTTTGCCTTTAAGGTTCACCGTGTGATGTAGATATACGAATCCTAAATGATCCAGGTGGATGTTGGTGGCCACCCACCTATCCCATTTGGACCCCCACAACTGTCTCTTTTAGTCTTTTTAGTTTCCTAAATTGTAGCACAGTTTACTATTTTTAGCAGTTTTTTGGGTCCCAAACTTCCGGAGCCTTTTTGAGGCCCTAAACGACATTTTTTGGGAAATCTTGGGGCAACATGGGTCCATTGACCGAAGTGGTAGTTTTCAGATATATCTTTCTAACGAGCTATTGTACGTGTCAAACGGAGATCGTATGCCAAAGTTACGACCCCGGGAAATTGATGTACCAATTTACCCAAACGGGGCC
>APFE031592635.1:0-18082 GCA_000404065.3 Pinus taeda | reverse complement strand
TATTTCCATTTCTGGTTGTAAGCATATTTCAGTATTTTCCATTAATGAAATGAAGTATTATTTCCGCTACATCTTTGTGTATATGGTTATCTCTATATTTTTTTGCGTTCATGTTTAAGTCTGGATCAGTGGTATCAGAGTAGTCTACTTTTTCTCTGTTTTTCTTTACATGTCCCCAACGAGTTTGGGATATAAGGAGTTAGGGCTTGAACTGGTCAAACCTTTGCAAGACCAGCCTCACATATCCTAACGACCTCCCATGGCGGATGAGAAGAAAGATGAGGGGGCAGGAGATCCTATCAAAATCTTTCTTGAAGAAGTCCTCGAGCGACAAAGGAACGTGATGATGGATAGCTTTGCGCAGATCCTTCAGTGGCTACCTAGAGGCGACGCATCGGCTTCCAACAACTACTCTGGAAATGCCACACCGTTTAAGGTACAAGCTAATTTTGAAATCCCCATCTTCGAGGGTCAAATAGATGCAGATGCCATAGATAAACAGTTAAATCTGCTAGAAGGATATTTTTCTATTCATGAATTTTCGAGTCAGGAAAAGATCGTTTTCGCTCTTCTCAAAGCAGCCCCCCACATCAAGGACTGGTGGGAAACCTACTGCGACCAGAAGGATGAAAATACCGGCTCACTATTTTCAGCTGCACCCACTTGGGATTCATTCGAGATGCCATCAAGGAACATTACTACCCTATTAAAATCTATGAGGATAAATACATAAAATGGACCACACTGCGGCAGGGACGGGACTAGGATGTGCCAGAGTTCACAAACACTTTTCATAGCCTTCGCACATAGTTGGGTATCAAAGATTCTAATCTGCATTTGGTACTCAAATACCGTGGCTTCCTACACAGATACATCTAGGAAGAGATGGAGTTCCTGAACATATCCTTGCTCAGCATGGCGTATCGACACGCTGTCAAAATCAAGCAAAAGTTCAAACATAAGAAGCAAGACTTTGGATTTGCAAATCTGAAGACCAGAGGACAAAGCCAAGGCAGGGTGACCTAAGACAACCCATCGAAGCTGCAAGAAAAGAACAACACCACGAAGTTGAAAAAGGACACAGGAAAGTGGTGTGAGTTTCACAAGAGCCCCACTCACAACACAAGTGAGTGTCGGACCAAGCAGTCGCTGGTGGCCGAGTTGAAGGCTTTCGAATCAGATGCATGTTTCGACCTTGAGCCAGAACCTGACAAGGGGAATGGCAAAGGGAAGCAAATCATTGATGCAGATCCCAGCGCCATTGTTGCCACCGCCAAGATCCAGAAGAATGAGCCCATAGACATAGAGGAGGGAGAGCATATTTTCTACTCATAGATGTGGGTGAAGGGTTCGCCGTTGCAATTCATTGTCGACAGTGGCAGCCAAAAGAACCTCGTTTCAGCAGAGGTCGTGAAGATGTTGGGCCTACCGACTACACCACACCCGTAGCCGTACGGTATCGGGTGGCTTCACAAAGGACGAGATCTCAAAGTTCGCCAATAGTGCCACCTTCCCTACATCATCAAGCCCTTCACAGATGAGGTATTTTGTGATGTTACACCTCTAGATGTTTGCGATGTACTATTAGGCTAGCCATACTTGTGGAGGCGACATGCTGTGTATGAGTCAAAGCCTCACGTTATCATTATTTCTTTGGATAATCCATTATATAGTATATTGGAGGTAGTCCCACCTACCACCACCTCTTTTATCACTGCCAAGAAAGGCAGCAAGCTCATCTCCCAGACTAGAAAATTCATTTTTTTGTCTAGTTCACTCCTAAAGTAAGGGTAAGATCGTTGCTACATCCATGACCCCCAGAAAGGGTTCCTCCACGCAGCAGCAACAGCAAAGGGATATGGTCATGATAGAACATAGGAACAACTTCTCCTCACCCATAGGGGTACCACACAAGTTTCAGGTGGGCAACAAATTTTGGTTACATCTGCAGAGAGAACGCCTTACCAGAACCCATCAGAAACTCAGACCACTTCGACATGGTCCTTTCACTAGTACCAAGGCTATGGGAAACAATTCTTTGAAGCACAACATTCCTCCATTCCTTGGCTTTCACCGAGTGTTCAATGTGGACCGTCGTTGACCATGCTTCCCACCATTTCTGGACACATCAGAGATTACAGAACAACTCACCAGAGAGCCAGCTCAGCAGAAGCTTCTTCATCTCAGGGAGGAACTCAACGCAATGGGGACCATTGCTTCCTAAGGGGGGACGAATGATCCAGGCAGATGTTGGTGGCCACCCACCTATCCCATTTGGACCCCCACAACTGTCTCTTTTTTTCTTTTCAGTTTCCTAAATTGTAGCACAATTTACTATTTTTAGCAGTTTTTCGGGCCCCAAACTTCCGGAGCCGTTTTGAGGCCCTAAATGACGTTTTTTGGGAAATTTGGAGGCAACATGGTTCCATGGATTGATCTTTCCCTTCACAAAGTGGTAGTTCTCGAATAGGTCTTTCTAACGAGCTATTATATGCGTCAAATGGAGATCGTATGCGAAAGTTACGACCCCGGGAAATTGATGTACCAATTTACCCAAATGGGGCCCACAATTTGGCGTTTCATCTTCTAGGGTTAGGTTTTGGGATGTGAAGGGTTTTCCATTGTTTCTCAATAATAAATAGGCCTTCGAGCCTCATTGTAACACAGTTCAAAGGCATGTAGTCGCCACATCTCTTCTCAGAGATAAGCTACCATCGCCCTAGCTGGTTTATTTCCATTTCTGGTTGTAAGCATATGTTAGTATTTTCCATTAATGAAATGAATCATTATTTCCACTACATCTTTGTGTATATGGTTATCTCTGTATTTTGTTGCATTCCTGTTTAAGTTTGGATCAACAAACAGTCATTTATTTTTCTTTTTGCAATGAAAATCCTAGCTACTAAGGAAAGAGAAGTGAAATTCTTTCAACATAGAGCAGAGAGCACACACTAGATGCACTGTCCTAAATCAAAATCAACAAGCAGTATAAATGCAAATGCACATGCATGTATTTGTTTTCTACTTTCTTAATGTGTGAATGACAAAAAGAATGCTAAATACAAATCTGAATTAACTTTTCTTTCAAAGCGACAATACTAACAATTTCTTTTCAAAAAACAAAAGGAAGACAAGGATGACACTGTGATTTTGAATTGAAAACTACTTTCGACACTTGAAATACTATTAATTCAAATCAAATACAAGAGTAACAGTGTAATCGACCACCAAGAAGAGTAGGGTTCTTTTCCTTGACTGAAAATGACACTTGTGACACTTTCAAATCAAGAGACAACAGTTCGATTATGCTACAATTTGTAAAGGAGACTGTAAATGGAAAAAAATACATAAAAACATTCACAATTCTTTGTACAATGGAGGCTGAGTAATGCAAAGGAAGGGAGTTTCAACGGTGGTATACTAATCACAGATAGAAAAACTCCTGAATAAAGTTGAAGAGAATGAAGAAAAACCAAAATCTAGAGGCAGAAATAGTCTTATCTGATCATCACACTTGTAACACAGGGAAACATGGATGCATCTCACCTACATCACACAGGAGGTGCGATGCATCCAAACTGTCAAAAGGAGATAGTACTGATGAGCCCCAAAAATGGATAATTATATAGGCTCATTCAACCCCCTAATTCGACTTAATCCACCATTCTCATTAGTTTATTGTATGTTTTTTATTATATTTATGCTAATAGAGTGAATTGGGTTAGTCATTATGTCAACAAGTCTAATGTGTGCTTTATGCAGTCTTTTTGGTCAATTTGGAGACAAAATCAAAGGTTTAAATGAGCACTTAGCAGCCAAATTTGTGGAGAGGATTTTTAGGAAGGTTTCCCCTTCATTTATGGGCCCTTACCTCGAATTCTCCACCATCAGCGCAGAGTTCAAGGGCCACCAAATCGATTATCACAAGGGCAGCTAAGCAAGTCAAGTAGGACTGCTGTTAACTGCAAGTTTTGGGCAGCTGAGTCCCTAAAGTTTAGGAGGACTGTCAGGGTCCTCAACTTGTATAAATAAGAGGGCTTAGGGCCTCATTTCAGTTAGTCACTTTGTAGGCAGAAGTTAGCTAGTTTTTAGTTCGGGTTTTAGTCATTTTTTAGGTACTAGTTTAGCTATGCATTTCAGCACATTTTCAACTTTTCCTTGTGCACAGTTTTTGATGTAACTATTGTTTCTTGAGCAATAAAGATGAATCTAGATTTGCACCAGCTCTAATCTCTCTTAGGAGGCTGTAGCTCTTGGGGTTGGGCCCATCTCAAGTGCCTAGTACCTCCTTTGTTTACTTTTATGTGTCTTTGCTGCATTCTTAGAATAAAATCTGCTATTTAGATTTAAATCTTGTTTTGTTATTTAGGTTTCTTTTGATGATTAAAAAGGTTTTTCATGTTCAGATTGATTTGATAGGTTAATAACAGAGAATATCTTCAGAAAAAGTCTACCAAGCACCTTGGATCTCACCTCCCCCTCAGTTGAATCATGAGCGGGGACCAAGGTGACCTTTCTGCCACCAAAAACAATGTTTTTCTTTGTAATGCAATCCTTAGTGTTGGAATTCTCATTTGCAGACACTGATATTAGTTGTGTTTAAAATCTTTAGTTTATGATTGCTTAGTTGCATAGTTATTTCATGTATTTCCTTTCGAATAAACTTCTGTTCATTTCCTTTTGCTGTTACTTAGGTTAGATTAGAGTGAAGTAACCAGGTCATAGGTTTTCTAAGTGTTTGTTTGTTCAGTTTGAAAAATAACTTGTAGAGCACCTATCATACTTCTCCATCTACCCATACTCCATCCGACTTACCTGCTTCATCCTCCATTTCAGATCCTTGCCTTACCTTTGCCACGTTCCCTCACATTGACATACTTTCCATATTATTGTGTAGCATTGCCTTATCTCTCCTTGAGCAAACCCAACCGTCCTTATCACTCCTCAGCTCCATCCACCAAAACCTGGACCTTCTCACACCATTATCTCACCTCCATACCCACTCCTTCATCTTTCTCCCTCCATCCATCCTCCAAAATCCCATTTCTGAACATCCTGTAGAAAATTACGGAGATCTTGTAGAAATTCCAGAACATCCTGTAGAAACCCTGCAGACTTCCTGTAGAAGCTCATGAAAGTGGTCTCTTGATCGCCAAACTTTGTGAAACTCTCTGGAAGGGTGATAGGTACCCCTTAGGCCCTCTCTGAGCTTTCCAAACCTCCTCCAAGAATTTTCTCTCACCGATACACCTCTGCACAGTAAAAAACAATGAAAGCACATGCATGATAATTCTGACAACTTATTCAAAAATACAAAAAGATGTTTTCTTCAGATAGTGATAACTTAGACACATGCATTTTACCCTCCTAGAAGTCAAAGACATCTCTTTCAATAGCTTGCATCCTCTTTTTCGCATCAGTAGGGCTAGCTGGTAAAATTAGGGTTTGCTAGGGTTTGCATTTCCTTTCAGCTTTTCAGTTCTTCTGCAAGTAGATTAGCTTCTTTGAGTTAGCTTTCATCCATCAGTTAAAAAGCTTCTTCTCAGAGCTCATAGAAGTTGGCTTAAGCCCCTAGTGGACTTGTGCCAGCTAACCAAGTGACAGCTGTGGCAAGAGCTAGTACTTGTGCATACAGCACTGTCGCTTCCAAGTTTGTTACGAACTACTGGGTTGATAAAATTAAAGAAGGGAATCCAAGGAGTTGCAACATTATTGCCGCAATACTGGGGCCCACCACTATTTTTGGCACCATTTCCGGGGAAGCATCAAAGTATTGGTGATTGCTGCTTTTCTTCTATTTTCTACTGCAACCTTCTGCTAAGTAGTTTATTTCAGCAAGCGTAGAGTAGATTGTTTCATTTCCATTCTGCAATTTCATTTCTGCAAAAGTAGATCAGACATTTTTTACTTTCATAGATTAGAATTTCAATTCTGTAATTTCATTTCTGCAAGCGTAGGTTAGCATTTCAATTCCGCAATTTCAATTCTGCAAGCATAGATTAGCAATTTGAATTCTGCAAGCGTAGCATAGCATTTCATTCTTACAATTTCATTTGAGAAAAATAGATTAGTCTTTTCCTGCTTTCATTTCAATTCTGCATTTCCATTTCAGGACGATAGTTAGTTGCAGTTCAATCTATTTTAGGTTTGCAGGTACAAGCAGAGAAAAAAACAAAAATCAACCAAAAAGATTTCCTTTCATGTCTTGTAGGAGTAGAGATAATTCAGAAAAATGATTGCACAACACCCCCACTTCTTCACACAGCCAACCTTCTCTCTTATTCAATGGCTGTTATTAAAGAACCCTTAGGTGGATAGCAAGACATATTTGAAGAACCTCTAGGGGAGAAGAAGAAGAAGAAAACATTCCTCTGGAGCAAATGGCTACAAACAAAAATGTTGAGAGCAGTACCTTATCCAAAAATGAATTTGCAAATCAGATGGAAGATTCAAGAGCGATATGAGGCAGTTTCTTGCCATGCAACTAGATACCTTGCAGATCCAAAGGAAGCAAGAGGAAACCAAGAGGTCTTTGGACATATTTTGTCCCAGGTGCACTAGAAAGCATCCTAGGAATGAATGTCCAATGCACTCCCTAGAAGTGTGTTTCGTTTGTGAAGAATACCATCCTACAAAGCAGTGCCCTTCCTTGCTTGGACTTAAAGCTGCATATCAGAGAGCCAAAGGAGCCACTGAATCACTCTATTATATGAACCAAAGAAGGCCACATAGACCCATACCCTACCAACAAGGAATGCAAGGGATATCCCAGACCTATTATGACCCCTATCAAGCCACTTTCATGCCTTCTTAGGGTCCCCTTGCTCATCCTTCCTGGTTCACACCTCCTCTTTATTCCTTCACAAATCCATATTATGCCTAACCAGCTGCTCATTCGTTTCACTCTTATGCTCATCCATAGCCTCAGTTGAATGCACCTCGTCAAGGGTGGAGGCCCCAGTACAACTCTCCTCCTGCTCATTTGTCTCCACCACCTGCCCAACCACAACCCCATCCACATCCATCTCAAAAATACATGTCCACTCAACTACCCATACCACCATTTCCAAAACCATACAATGGAGTAGCTCAACCCAATTGCAAATCTGAGGCACAACATGTCCAAATGACTCCTCTTGAGCTCAATAATCTTCACTATAGCTAAGGAAGAGTATGGCACAAAAGAGATTATCTTGAAAGCATTGAAGGACCACATCCAGCAAAAGAAGATTCAAAAGAGGAGATCAAAGGACCATGGGCTGCACTAGATGAAGAGAAGACATCAGAATCAGAGATCGAGAGAGTACCCTCATGGTTACTATCAAATCCTCCATGTACTCAAGAGAAAAATCAGCAAAAAGAGGAGGATGTGAAGGTCATGATAGAAGGTGACATGAAGAATGATCTAGATCAGCAAAAGGACCAAGGATATCAGAGCTATATTGAGATATGGTTTCAGACAATCACTAAGTTGCAGCAGTACTCTCCTCTTCAGCTATGTTTGATCCCTTCAAAGTCAAATCATTTGTTCTCTGAAATCCGGATACCTGTCAAAACATGCATTTCGAGCCTCCATATCATTTTGTCTCTAATCTCGATGTGCACATGGCTCCATTGGAAGTTTTCTTATACTTGAGAATGATTTTGTTTTTCAAGTAGGGTAGGGTAAAAAAAAAAAAAATGAAAAAAGTGGAAATAAGAAGAAAAATCTAAGGTGAAAACCTCTTCGGAGGCGTCTTAGATTGGCTCATTGATTGAAAACCTCCAAGAGGCGGTCAATGGGTTGAAAAAATGAAGAAGAAAAGAGAATAAGATCCCTAAGTGAAAACCTCCCTTGGAGGCGCCCAGGGCAGGCAATTAGGGTGAAAACCTCCATGAGGTGCCCTAGTTGTTTTCAAAAAAAAGAGAGAAAAAAAAAACAGGACTAATCTCTGTAAAAAATTGCAGGTTGCAGTGAAGACATTGCAGGAAAAGAGGGGAGCGCAAAACGAGGACAGGAGTCCGTACCAGGCTCGAAGACATCCCTTCAGACACTCCCTCCATGGCCACTCACTTCTCCTAGGATTTGGTCACATTCAGGGAAGAATTTGGCTTTCTACAGGAAGTTCTGGGCTTTCTACAAGAAGTTCCAAGCTTTTCTACAAGAAGTTCCACACGTTTCTACAGGAAGTTCTAAATTTCTACAGGAAACATCCTGTAGAACCTTCGGATGAACCAAATTCAATTTTAAAAAGGAATCTGATGGTTGGAATCTATTGGTTAGGCATACAAGCACCCCTGTTTCCATCCCTCACCTTTCTCCACCATTTTTTCCACCTCATCATACTTCTTTTATGAAAACTGTGTTTTCTACAGGAAGTTCCTGTAGAAATTACAGAAGGCTGGAAAGGGATTTAAAAAAACAGTTTGGCGAACATGGAAGCTTCATAAAGGGTTCATAAGTCCTCCTGTCATATTCAAACTCCTCCTCCATCATTTCCATGCCTGCATTATAGCCCAAGCTCATTTTTCTTACCATGCAAGAAAACTGCAGAATGCTTGGAAGCAAAAATACATAGTGCTGAAATTTGTTTTTTCCCTCACATGAAAACCGTGAATCCATTTACAAAATCGCTTTACGGGGAGTTGTACAGGGATGATGACAATATGCTCGAGTAGTTTCAGCTAATTCCGATGCACAGTTTCCAAGAAATCAGCCTCCATCACCTTCAGCCATTTTTGCATTTTCTCCATATCCGTGCATCCGTTTCAAAACTTGTTTCATGGGGAGATGTATATGGGTGACAATAACCTAGCCAAGAAGTTTCAGCTGATTCCGATGCACAGTTTCAGAGAAATTGATCTCTATAAGCTTTAGCCATTTACCGTTTTTCGCGAAATCTGTTCATCCATTGACTGCAATTTTGCTATGGGAGGTGCATAATGATGGTAGGAACATGCTCAGAAAGTTTCAGACTGATCTAGTCCATCGTTCAGGAACAATGGAGAAAACAAGTTTTTGTCCTGTGAAAATTCAACATCAGCAGCTTGAGGGGCAGATCTAAACATGGAAACAAATTCTTGCAACGTAGATCTGCCCAGAGGATACCTGCACAAGAAAAATAGCCATGAATCAGCAGCCAAGTCATCATGCAACCACAGAAACAAATGCATGCAGCAAATGAAAGGCCATAACACCTCATAGCAACCATGCTCAACTTCCAGGTACGTGACTAAACTCATTCCTCTGTTGCATGAATCTAATTTAAGAACTGCATGAACAAATGAAATGGTGGAATTCAGCCAGAAAGCTAGCTAATTCGATTTCACTCATCCAGGGATCACGAGTGCACATGTGTAGTCATTCATGGAAAAACAAAAAACAGACAGTGGTAGAGATTTTGAACTCCAGCGCAACTAATGGTAAGGGATTCCAGGAAGAGAACATACAGTTCATCATGTCACTATAGTCTGCATGTGGCCACGTACACCTGGCCACCTCACTCCCTCACCATGAATCACGCTGAAATTAAATGATGCTCGGCTGAAAATCTCACCACTCTTTGTTCAACTACGGTCACAACTGAAGCACGCGTCCACCACTTCCAGAACAATTAACCAATGGTCCTCTGCAAGGTTCCTGCTTGATTTATCGATATTTCTGCCGTTTTTTAAAATCTCCCACTTATCAGGCTCGCTCAGAGGCACTGTGGCATTCTACAGGAAACGGGGGGGTCTTCTACATGAAGTATGGTATATCCTTCCGAAGCAGAGAAGCCCGAATTTTTCTTCATCAAGTTTGGAGTTCTGAGAGAGGTAGGCTCGAAACACACTCTCCCATGCATAATACGTTTGAAAAGGTGGTGAATTAAACTATTTTGAATAGCGACAAGTTTGCCTATGAGTTAAAAATATCAGTTGCCTATGTGTAACATGGAATTCTCAGTTGGTTTTGTGTCATCCTCCACGATTCCGTTAAAACGTTCCCCTGTAATAAAATTGAAGCACTGTGAGGGCTAACCTGTGCATGAAGAATTCGAATTCATATGGTTGTATGTGTGCTGGGGATGAGAATTAAGCTCTGTGCTCTAGAAACCTAATTGTTCCTTGTACATACATCAACGACCAAGTATTTGGGCAGCAAATGCCTTAGAACCAGTGGATTGGTAAAATTTAAAATTTTGAAATTTCCTTTTGTGAAGTTCAAAGGAGGAAACCATTAGCAACATTTGCTTTTCTGACCAAAGAATAGAACAGAGTACTCTCACCATGCCAATTGGATGACCTTTTGTGACAAAATTCAGGGTCAGGATGATGAGATAATGGAGGAATTCTTAAATGTCCCTGCGACCTAAATCAAAGACATAAGCCACAGTCAATTTTAGAGGGTTGACCCTCAAGCTTACCCCTGAACTCATTAGTTAGGTCATTGGTCTTCCATTAGGGATACCCTAGAGCAAATAGGAGAGGGCATTGGGCCAAAAAGCCAAAAAATAATTCTTCCTACTAGAGGAACAATTTGCAGAAGACAAGAATGGGGTCCAAAGAGCCAGCCTACATCCTTTTTGGAGCGAGGTCAGTCCTCAGATCATGAAATACATTACCTATGAGGGGTGGTTCGGTATTGTCTACAGTTATCACTTCCGGTTGCTAAGTGAACTCAGACATGGGATGGATTTACCCCCAGAACAGAAGTTAAGCATCCCCTATTTCATCCTATAATCATTAATTGAGTGTGGCACAAAATTGAAGGAAGGGAAACTAGATCAGCTAGCCCATCATGGGCTTATATAGCTTCTAGTGGAGGATGCCCTCCATACCTACACTGTCCCTCTCTTGGGAGATTTTCCACAACATGTCCAAAGATGATGATATTCAAATTCTAGCCGAGGAACTCACTTCATCCAGCAGTGAAGAAAGGGAGCACATTGAGGCAGAAGAGAAAGCCAGGGGTAAGGAAACACAAGACAGACCACCACATAAAGAACAAGAAGAGAAACGAGGGAAAGGCCAAGCTACTAAGCCCAAAACTGTGGGTGGAACAAAGGCACGAACACCAAGGAAGAAACGATTGCAGAGTAGGGCAGAGAGGACTGAAAAAGTCCAAACAAGTGAGGGCACAACCAAGGCAACCACACCACAATTAAAAGGCAAGACACCCCCAGCCAAGCAGACCAAAACAGTGAAGACATGTTCTATAGGAAGCCAGAAGACAGTTTCTACAGGAAGCGAGAAATCAGTTTCTACAGGAAGACAGAAAACAGTCGACACAGGACTTTCTACAGGAAGTATGGAAATAGAGGAACAAAAAGGAGAAACTGCCTGAGATTTTAGCTAGGGAGGCAACAGATGTGCTGGCTACCCTTAGCACATCTCCAAAGCAAAAAGGGCAACGAAAGAGGGAGCCTTCCATGTATTTTAAGGAAAGGAGGAGCATGCAGATAAAAACTGGCAGACCTCAACCACAACCAAAAGAGCCAATTTCAATTGTAGACACCCCAGCTACACAAAACGAAAAGTCTCCCTCAAAGGCATCCATCAGCTATGAACGGGGAAGCCCGAAGACATCCACCTGGAGAGAAAGAATGAAAATGTTGGACACAACAGCCTCTCTACAGGATGCTGAGACTGTTCTACAGGAAACTCGGGCTAAGCTAAGAGAGACCAAGAAATTGGAGGAAAAGGTGGCCAAACAATCACAAGAAGAAGGAAAGATAGGGAAACATCTGATGAGCAGCAAAGAGAGGACAAGCTGCAGGCTAAGGTTGAGGCGCTAACAAAAACTACTATAAGAAAAGGAGCACAGGGAGTGGGAAGAAGTAGAGAGAAAAGCATGGTTTCATGACTGAGAAGAGGACATCACTTCAGAAGCTTAGCATGATAGGGAGGAAGAGATAGATTAGTTGCTCAGAGGATGAGAAACACTTTCAGTAGGGGGGTGATGATGAGCCCCAAAAATGGATAATTATATGGGCTCATTCAGCCTCCTAATTCGAACTTAATCCACCATTCTCATTAGTTTATTGCATGTTTTTTATTATATATATGCTAATAGAGTGAATTGGGTTAGTCATTATGCCAACAAGTCTAATGTGTGCTTTATGCAATATTTTTGGTCAATTTGGAGACAAAATCAAAGGTTTAAATGAGCACTTTGCAGCCAAGTTCATGGAGAGGATTTTTAGGAAGGTGTCCCCTTCATTTATGGGCCCTTACCTCAAATTCTCCACCATCAGCTCAAAGTTCAAGGGCCACCAAATCGATTATCACAAGGGTAGCCAAGCAAGTCAAGTAGGACTACTGTTAACTGGAAGTTTTGGGCAGCCGAGTCAGTTTAAGAGGACTGTTGGGGTCCTCAGTTTGTATAAATAAGAGGGCTTAGGGCCTCATTTCAGTTAGTCACTTTGTAGGCAGAGGTTAGCTAGTTTGTAGTTCGGTTTTTAGTCATTTTTTAGGTAGTAGTTTAGCTCTGCATTTCAACACATTTTCAAGTTTTCCTTGTGGACAGTTTTTGATGAAACTATTATTTCTTGAGCAATAAAGATGAATCCAGCTTTGCACTAGCTATAATCTCTCTTAGGAGGCTGTAGCTCTTAGAGTTGGGCCCATCTCAAGTGTCTAGTACCTTCTTTGTTTACTTTTATGTGTCTTTGCTGCATTCTTAGAATAAAATCTCCTATTTAGATTTAAATCTTGTTTTGTTATTTAGGTTGCTTTGATGATTAAAAAGGTTTTTCATGTTCAGATTGATTTGATAGGTTAATAAAATAGAAGATCTTCAGAAAAAGGCTACCAAGTACCTTGGATCTCACCTCCCCCTCAGTGGAATCATGAGCTGGGACCAAGGTGACCTTGCTGCTACCAAAAACGCTGTGTTGCTTTGTCATGCAATCCTTAGTGTTGGAATTCTCATTTGCAGATGCTAATATTAGTTGTGTTTAAATGCTTCAGTTTATGATTGCTTAGTTGCATAGTTATTTCACGTATTTCATTTAGAAGAAACTTCTGTTCATTTCCTTTTGGTGTTACTTAGGTCAGATAAGAGTGAAGTAACTAGGCCATAGGTTTTCTAAGTGTTTGTTTGTTCAATTTGAAAAATAACTTGCAGAGCACCTATCATACTTATCCATCTGCCCATACTCCATCCAACCTACTTGCTTCATCCTCCATTTCAGATATTTTCCTTACCTTTGCCACGTTCCCTCAGGTTGACCTACTTTCCATATTATTGTGTAGCATTGCCTTATCTCTCCTTGAACAAACCCAATGAACTTATCACTCCTCACCTCCATCCACCAAAACCTGGACCTTCTCACACCATTATCTCACCTCCATACCCACTCCTTCATCTTTCTCCCTCCATCCATCCTCCAAAATCCCATTTATGAACATCCTGTAGAAAATTACAGACATCCTGTAGAAATTCCAGAACATCCCGTAGAAACCCTGCAGACTTCCTGTCGAAGCTCACGAAAGTGGTCTCTTGATTGCCAAACTTTGTGAAACTATCTAGAAGAGTGCTAGGGACCCCTTAGGCCCTCTCTAAACCTTCCCAACCTCATGCAAGAATTTTCTCTCACCAATCCACCTCTGCACAGTTAAAAACATTGAAAGCACATGTATGATAATTCTGACAACTTATTCAAAAATACAAAAAGATGTTTTCTTTAGATAGTGATAACTTAGAAAATTGCATTTTACCTTCCTAGAAGTCAATGGCATCTCTTTCAGTAGCTTGCATCCTCTTTTTCGCATCAGGAGGGCTAGCTGGTAAAATTAGGGTTTGCTAGGGTTTGCATTTCCTTTCAGCTTTTCAGTTTCTATCTGCAAGTAGATTAGCTTCCTTTGAGTTAGCTTTCATCCATCAGTTAAAAAGCTTCTTCTCAGAGCTCATAGAAGTTGGTTTAAGCCCCTAGTGGACTTGTGCCAGCTTGCCAAGTGACAACTGCGGCAAGAACTAGTACTTGTGCATACAACATCGTCGCTTCCAAGTTTGTTACGAACTACCGGGTTGATAAAATTAAAGAAGGGAGTCCGTGGAGTTGCAGCATTATTGCTGCAATATTGCGGCCCACCAAGTGCGATGGTCCGGGGATGAGACTTTAACTTGGTTTCTGGTCACAGTTTATAGCTTAGTTTAGGGATTTAAGCTGAGCTAATGATAGTCAGTAAATACAAAATATAGGGGCTAATCTAATGAGGTTACTTGAGCCACCACCAGGGCACTTAGGATGTTTGCAAGTCAGATGTTTAATTCATAAACTAACCTGAAGATTGACTGAAGCAGCATTTATCTACTTTTCAGTTGCATAGCAAAATTAGTTCGAAGGCTAGTTGGCATAACTTCAGGCTCCATATGTAGTTTATAAAGTAAACAAACTAGAAACAAGCAAACAAGCTATTTGCTCCCCAGTGGAGTCGCCATTTTGAAATAAGCAAACAAGCTATTCGCTCCCCAGTGGAGTCGCCATTTTGTTATTGGGAAAACTAGTGTCGATTTAGACCTGCTAGTGCCACTAAGATGGGTAGCTATCTTAGAAACAAACAAACTAAAGTCACTAGTGTTGAAAATAATACTGAGAGGGGGGAGGTGCATTAGTATTATCAAATTCTTTTTCAAATTCTACAAACATTTGCAGATATGACTAATGAATCTTGCGTATACCTTCCATACTTATAATTTATTTTTTTCTTCAGATGCTAATCATTAATCTTTGTGTCAGAACCATATAACAGTAAAAAAAAATAGAGCAGATAGTCACACCAAAGAACACAAGATATAAGGTAGAAACCCAATGTGGGTGAAAACCCCCTCCTGCAATATGTCTCTATCTTCTTTCAATTAGAAACTTCTTTTTACATTGATTCTGTACTAGTGCAGTCTTATACCAGCACACGGGCTTCAACCTGTAGAAGGCTACAACCTTCTCTCGTTCTCCAGACTCTCCTGGAAGGGCAATACAACCCCCTTAGCTCTTGTACTAGCTGAGGTACTAGTATGTAGGTGTTGACCTACTGAAGCTTCAACCTTTTCTTTTCTTCTAGGGACCACGTTTCATAAATTTTCAAACTGGATCCATGCATATCAATCAAACATCAAGTAGATCTACAATCAACCAACTTCCTTGTATAAATACTGAATCAATAACTTCTTAGCACACAACAACTAGACAGTGATTCAGAACCCTGAACATTGCAGTAATAGACAAAACAGCTAAAACATATTTCAAGAAAAGTCCGCAACTTCACCAATAGAAACCTGTGGGTATCCGCACCTTCGCTGTGTCGAGCCTGCGGACCTCCACACCTGCTCTTTGTCTATACTACGAACCTTCACACCTGCGCCGTGTTGAGCCTACATACCTCCACACTTGCACTGTGTCAAGCCTGCGGACCTCCGCACCTGCGCTGTGTCAATCCTGCAGACCTCCGCACCTGTGCTATGTTACGCCTGTGGACCTCTGGGTATAGACAATTTATCAGACTTCAATTATACCCAGACTATCAGATTTATAGATCTGATCATGCGCCAAAGAGATCTCGACCAATCAGTAGATCTGTCTTGTAATGCTCAGGTTTCTCCTTGATCCAGCTATAACTCACCAACCGAACCCCAGTATTTTTAGATCTTGCTCTTCTTAAGATATTCAACACAACTATGTCCATCCAAATGATCCCCTTTCCTTTTTATAGACTAGGCCTTACTCAAACCATGGTCCAAAACCATAGAGATCCAATACTAGGGACCCAAAACCTAGGTTCAATACTTTAGATGCAAAAACCACGGACCAAAACCATAGGATCAAAATGCCGGACTAGGTACCATGGACCATCCCACGTGCACGCGATTCTCTCTGCATGAAAGTGCGTGTACTTTACGTCCGCACTTTTTGTTCACTACACCCGCGAACATGTCCACACCTTTTGATCACTGTACCTGCAGAACCTACCAATGACCGCAGCTTTGTGAATCAGGAACCTGCAGATCTCTTATTTCTTACTATTTTGAGAGCCTGAACTTGTGATTTGACATTTCAGTGAGTTTCCATCAAGGACAACACCTGTACCATAGAGCCAAACCTGTTTCATAATGCCAACACTCTCCCCCTTTGGACTTGATGGCAACCCCAAGTCACTCAAATTCATTCTCGCCCTTTTACATCAAGTGCAAAGGGTTATTCTCCCCCTGAGGTTATGCTGAATTTTCTGCTCTGCTGTGCTATCCAAGCCCCCCCTTACTGTAGGCAAGATCTACAAGAAGATGTTCTGCAAGAGAAACATGACTTTATACACTCTAAATGACCTTCCTACCACTAAAGACTCATACATCCATCTCCCAACCAAGTGGAATTGACCAAAAATTTACACATGATAAAGACAAAAACATTACTTCATTCATCCCAGGCATAGTGGGGAAACCAAGATAGGCCGTTACATGAACTTGATAAGAAAAGAAAAGAAATACATGATATAGAGAGCAAGTATCTGTCAATCATCATTCAGACCAGCAATTATGTTCTACAACAACTATCATTAGTAGCATCTGTCAATCATCATTCAAACCAGCAACCATGTTCTCCCTCTGCACCTGTTCCACCTGAAATCAAAATACTATGAAATTGAACCAAGATCTTCTAAGATAATGTTAACAATGCATTATTAGAAGAACATATGCTCCCCCTGAACTTGTGCCAGATGATCTCTGTTAGACCCATTACAAACTCTTTTCATCCTGAGTCTGGCCCCACTGCTTTTCTTCAAACCAGAATATACGCGACTGTACCCACCGAAAGCTGCATATGTACATGGATTACCCACCCGAAACTCGCATATAACCATTTATCTCTGAAAACATACAAGATTCAACAGCAAGATGATGCATCAACTATCCCTAGCTTCTATCTGAGGTATTCAAATGTCTCCTTAGGTAGTGGTTTGGTGAGTATATCAACAACTTGTTCCTTAGATGGAACATACTCTAACTTGACCTTTTGTTCAAGCACTTGTTCCTGGAGAAAATGATACTTGATAGGTATGTGCTTAGTCATTGAATGCATGACATGATTCTTTGAAATACTGATTGCACTTGTATTATCACAGAAAATTGAAATAGGTGGAGTACAAGTGATTTGAAGATCTTGCAATGTTGGCATCATCCAAAGGAGTTGTGTGCAACAAGATGCAACAGCTACATATTCTGCTTCAGCTGTAGATAATGCAATGGAACTTTGTTTCTCACTGAACCAAGATACTAATTTAGGACCCATGAAGAATGCACCACCACTAGTGCTTTTCTTGTCATCCATGCTTCCTGCCAAATCTTCATCTGTATAAGCATGAAAATTCTCTTAATGGCCTGAAGATGAGTTTCCTTTGGATTTGCCTGAAACCTTCCAACTATCCCTACTGCATGCATAATTTCTGGTCGGGTACCTGTTAGATAGAGCAGACTACCAATCATGGATCTATAGGTTGGTTGATGTATTGCTGCCGATTCATCATTTACGCTGAGGCTGCATCCTGTCACCATAGGGGTACATACTGGTTTCGAATCCTCCATATCACACGGAATGAGTCGATCTTGTGGACAAGATAGACCTTCCTAGAATCTAAAGAAGACCTAATGACAAGCAAACCAACCAGACACTATCTTTCTCTAAATGTGTTTTATAAATAATGGCAAACAAGTGTGTTTAAGGCCTACCTTATATCCAACGCAAGTTTGGGGATGCCCTCGCTTCTTTGATCCAAATGAATTCCTTTGTCGCGAACATGCAAACACAAACAAGGCAAATGATTAAATAGCACCTGAAAAACCAAAATTATAAAACATATTTAACATGAAAGTCAAGGAGTCCATGAAACAAATAACATGAGATACTTGTTGAGAAAAATGAGTCTCATTGTATTAATTCAAAAGAAGAAGAACTTTATAACCTTTGCCTTGACGCTGTACAAGCTCCTCCCAGGGTCCAACAAGAAGTCTCCTCTACTTTGACAAGCTTCACTCACTCCCCAATGAAGCCAAAAAGGTATGTGATCTCTCCTCTTAAACTCAAATAGGAAGTCTTGATTTCACTAGCATTTACCCTCAAAGGTTCAG
>APFE031592615.1:237321-272481 GCA_000404065.3 Pinus taeda | reverse complement strand
TACCGTATGTGGTCTCTTGAAATTTCCTAAATGCAACTATATGCGAAAATTGTATCGCTTCATTGAATGAATTCTATCTACAGAAGAGTTGAGATTTTCATACAAACAAAACGATCACAAAAATCCTAATGCAGCTAATAAAAAGAAAGGAAAATATTTTTCTTTTTCTTTTTTAAAAGCAAAAATTAACACAAAATGCTAATTAATGAAAAGCAAAAATCTCTTTTTCTTTTCTTTAAAAATAGTATGATGCACTTAACAGATTTCATGAGATATGCACAAGACAGATAATTCACTCAAAGGAATCTAAAACCAGATCTGAAACATGAAAAATGACCCACCAAAGCAAAGAAAACACCAAGATCTTCAAAGAACTATGTAATCTAAGTCCCAATGAAGTCAGGCAAGAAATAAGCAAGCTAAAAGTGAGGTACTTGCAGCATATAATGCAAAACTTATACAACTACCAGAGGAATGTGGAAATCAATCAATAAAATGACTAGATTAGCAAATCACAAATCTGACAGAAGGCTCGATAAGCAAAGTCACAAAGGCTAAGATATAAAATCGATGGAAAAAGGCGAACAACTGTAGGATGAGAAGAACAACCAGCCAAATAACAGTCCAACAAACTTCCAGGAGGTGTAAAAGGAGCAAAAAGACACAGATCCAAGCTTAAAAGGCTGACAAACAAGCTAATTTAGAAAATTAACCAGTCTGGCGCGACTATCAGACAGCAACTCGCGTTATCCAGAGATTGGCGCGGGTTGTCTGAGAGCAACAAGCGCCAACCAGCGCGACTGTTAAAAGAAAACTCACGCTAATGAAGTTTGCCAGGCAAAAAATAAAACGGATAGTTCCAGGCTTGGTTTCTAGTATCTAAAAAGAGCCAGCAAGCAAGAAATATCAATAACTTCAACCCAGAAAACTATTCAAACCAATGAATAAGAGAAAAATTGACATGCAAGGCAAGGTTGAAATTGTTTAGTTTGTAAACTGAACCAGAGATCGATTGAAGTGGCGTTGATCTACTTCACTTCTGCATAGCAGGAGTGTTTCGAAGGCTACCTGGCCACTCTTCAGACTCCGTCTACAATTTACAAATCAAACAACACTAAAACAAATAACAAGCTTCTCCCCAGTGGAGTCGCCAAATTGTTGAACTGGTAAATCCCCTCTGCGGACAGAGGCGATCCCACTAGCCCAACACGGGTCTAGCAGCAATCACACCACGCTACACGCAGGCTCCTAATTGCATAAATCAGAGATCGATTATGATGATCTACCTGGATCCAACGCTAGTAGTTGTAGAAGAAACGCCGCTCCCGTCGCTTTGCTTTGGCTGGTCACAATCCTTACGCTCCATGTAAACGGACACCTGCACACGCAAAGAATGATACAACCACAAGCGTAAAATCCATTATATGCAATTATATATCGGTCAGAAAAGACATAACTCAGATACCATTGAAAGACATATGAGTGGAACCATAATGATAGTCGTTCATTAATCACTAAAAACAGAGAAAGATTACAACCAAAGGGTTCTGACGTTGAACCTCCTCTGACTGGGCAAGCAGCTAAATACGCCTTGCAAAGTGACCTCTTCTCTCTCAATATTTTGGCAGCATAACCCTTCTATGTTCTCAATTCTCACTATCAATCTAGCATAACTTGGACTCACATAGCTGTTAGCAAAACTAGTTGGTTTAATGCAGGCGTGGACATCATTTTAGATGAGAGGTGGATATGCATTGTATCTGGACACTTACTGAAGATTTGCATTGTCCCAGGATTAGCACTGAACTTGGTGACATGGTTAAAAGATACACTCGACCATTCCCGGATTTTTCCCCAGAGAACTGCAGATGAAAAGAAGGCAAAAACATTCATGCGCGCTGGTAAAAATTCATAACCAAATTTAGGTGGGCTGGCTTTGCTCTATGGCGATCGTCCATGGGGCGGCCCTCTTTGGAGGAACTGAGCCCCTTTGGCTGGGTAGGACACTTGTGGCCTGCGCTATGGAAAAAGGGCACTTTTTAGGCTAATCTGCAAAAGGGTGCTTCAGGGACTTTGAAGTTCATACTTAGGAGAATCCAATGCAAGTGTTTTTAAGTTGTGTCACTGGTCACAGGTCCATAAATATGTCATCCAATGTGTGAAAGCAAGGGTAACATGGACGGTGACCAACGGTGACAAATTACTGCGTAACACCTATGTAAATACCCCCGACCCTTAGTTTTAATAGAAACTAATACATTTTCCCCTTATCTCGACAAAACAACCAAAACCCCTCCTTAACCTTAAATAATCACAAATAACTTGTGATTAAAGCATCGGGTCCCCCTAAAGCCTTCATACATTTCCTCCGTGGTATTCCCTTGTCTGACGATCATCTGATCATTTGTGCCCAAATCCTACGATACACAGCCATATCGGGCTCACCCAATGCTCGACCTTTGCCCAAAGTTGAGTTAAACTTCTATTAAGATTCGCCCAATGGTTTTAAACCTGTGATTAATTCCTCAATAAACCCAAACCACTGAAGTCTAAATCCTGGCCCCCCCCTTAAGCCTAAGATTTTATCTCCCGCTCACTTCTCTCGCCCGACTGTTGTTAGATCAGCTTCTGGCCCATCCAATGGTCCATAGCCATATTGGCCGCGCCTAATGGATGAATGTTTCCTGCTCGTAAAGTGGTTTTCCCTCACTCCCCAAAGGCTGTGTGTCAAGCTCTAGACTATATCGGGTGACCCCTCTTGAAAATTTCCTTTGCCTCATAAGTAGTGCGACGACCTCTAATACCACCTCCCCACCAACCCGATAAACCGTTTATGATACATAATATGAAATTTCACGCCATATTTAAAAAAGTTACCCATTACACATTATAACCATAAAAACCCTCCTTTTCATGTTTTTTCCTCGTTTCATAGTTAAAACTATTAAACCCTGTAGCGCCATCTTGAACCTCTGTAACATCACTTGACCTCCATTTACGTTTAGAACATTGCCACGACCCCTTCCCTGAGTATCCTATGAAAACAAAGCCATCAGTTGCCTTTCTGCTAACCGATGTTTTCTTAATAATTGTTGCATTTTGCAGGTAATTAGCTAAAGACTAGACCTTGGATAAACAATTCTAATACTAGTCACAAAACTTGTTTACTCTAAGGCTCGACGGGTAACTAATTCAAAACATGTATTAACAAGAAGAAGACCATTATACAAGGAACAGAGAAGAAGACAATTACACGTAGAGCTGAGAAGAAAAAATCCACACAGAGAATTAACAGTTGAAACAGAGGAACCAAACCGAAGATGCAGTTAGAAGACAAACAAAGGAAGCATACAAAGACTTGATCAATATCCACTTCCCGATGTTGATACACATAAAAACAAAAGAATTTACTGTTGAAACACATAATAAAAGGTTAAATTGTATAGGAAAAGGATAAACACAGTGAAGGATAAAGACAGGTTATCAAAGTGAAAGAGTATCAGTGACAGAGAGTATCAGATGAAAGCCTGAGGTATATGAAGCCTCGAGTGTGAAAGATACAAATAGCAAAGAGCATAGAGAGCTAGAATCAAACAATAAAAGCTAGTAGTACCACAATAAATGGGACAACATGAAAGAAACTCACTAGCTATCTCTATCATCATGCGAGGAGATATTTGTATTTCCTAGATTAAATCTCAAGTTAGTTTGAGATATTTGTAATAAAACCTTAGTATAAATACTTCACCATTTGAAGTATGTAGTATGGATTCTTAGACATTTCTATAGACTTCTTGATCAAAAGACTGTAAATCCATTGGTGCATTCACTGAGCCAGCAAGTTGGATTGATGAATAAAAACCAGATATTTCAAAGGATTCATGTGTTGAGCGAAGTGAAGACAAGTATTTTCTCACGTTGTTGTTATCCTTCTTAAAGTTTTTCCATAATGTTTATCTAAATCTGAATTCCATAACTAGAGTATTATTTCAGAATTTTTTTAATTACGCTTTGTTATAACAGTTAGGAAAATACATGTTTTCTATTGATATCTAAGTTAAGGAATTCTTAATTGCTTCTTAGTTTAGGTTGTTTCTTTATAATCTATAGCAAAGGATTCTTAATTGCCCTTTATTTCTGATTACCCTTTGTTCCTCCTTTCAATCCCAGTCTGAGAATTCTTAATTGCTCTCTCACCCTGTTTAAAACCTTTTTCACCCCTCTGGCCTAAAGACATGCACTCTACTCTGCTATCTTGCCCTTCGAGCATTCCTTTAGTGAGTTGATCTAGTCCTGTTGCCCTTTTGTTGAATCCATAGTCCAATGGTGTAAAGACATCATTCTATCCATCGGCTTTAAGGACCCACCAACCAATCTTCAATACAAATTAAAAACCCCTTGAACACTCATAACTAGCCTAAAATTCAAACAAATAAAGCTAAATCATATAGAGAGAGCCCTCTCTGAGCCTAGGTTGGCTAAAGCCTATGCTCCAAAAGTGGTTTGTGGTTACCCCGACAATCTCTTACTTTAACCTTGGGAAATTACTGGGTGACAACATAGCCTTCATTCGATAATTATACCTTCCTAAAGGTGTGCCAAAAATCTACTCAATATGACATTATAACTATTTACATCATGGGCAATATGGATAAACTCCCAATTGTGTTGTGCCTTTTTCCAAGAAGCATTTATTAGCATACCCTTTTCAGTTGAGAGAAGATCCTTTGGAGAGTGGGATAAAATGTTTATTTCTTGCGAGGGCATCCAAAAATCACCCTCGAATAGTTGGCTGTTAACATCTTTACAACAGGTTTTGCTCACTGACTTGAAATTTGTCTTAGGGGAGCTTTCCTTTAGGGTCTTTTGCACAACACTTTGCCTTAAGGTAAAAGTGTGTATACATTTTTATATGTAATCTTGATCTTCCATATTATCAATACAAGAAGATATAGATCCACCAGTTGAATATGCAATAACTGTGAAATCAAACAACTCAAACTATTCACATTTTGTGTTTTCATCGAAGTTCGCTGATGTTGCATGTTCTTCATCAAAATTTGTCCATATTTTTCCATATTGTTGTATTTTATTTTTCTATAGTACAACCTTCATCCACACTACCCCTTGAATGAGATTTCTCCTCATTCATTTCTTCAACCTTATCCTCATTTTACATCATACTCGACAATCATCATTCTAGTACAGAAAAACCTATGGATATTATTAGTCAATAATTATAGTTAATGGGATCTCATGTAACAATTCACGATACCAATGGAATAACATATAATTTGAATCACTAAAGTAATGAATATCAATTTAAACCTAGATGCGGGTGATTTCACTGTACATTAATACACATGCAATGAGGCCACGTGCAGGCAGCTGGGGGAAGGTGGCAAGGAATGAAATTCGAATTGATATAAGCGCCGAGGTGACAGGCATTGAAAGAAATTTAATGCGGGTGCAGGGAATAGGTATGCAGGTGGAGGAGGAAAGAGGAATAAACCAGGGAAGTATGAAGAATGTTCGAGTGTATTCAGACAGTGTAGAGGTGAGCCGATTGACAGCGGAAGGTGCAGTTGATGTTTGGCATTTGACTGAGCTTGCCAACAGAGGCGATTCATGGTGGTTCGCTCTGCAAAAGAGGCTGAAGCGTCCTTAGGAGAAGCCTCCATGGCCTAGTACCTGTGGGTTGAAGGTAAGTGCAACGCACTCCCCTCCTGTTTCGATAGATACACTTCCTTCTGCGGCAGAGGCTTGGGGGTGAAACGGGTCTACAATTGAGTTATTTGTGCATGAGTTGGGGAGGAATTTGGCAGTGGGAAGGCTCAAAGCAGGGGTCTGCATTCCATCTAGTGAGAATAATGCCAATTCTGAGTACACAAGTCTTCCTTCGCTGTTGGGGAGTTGGATCAGCACGCCGAATACACTGAAAATGGCGCCCCGATTCAGAGCGACTCCAAGAAGGGGCCGAAATGCGGGCTACAGGGGAGGGACGGGGGGCAGAGGTAGGTCGCCTCCACGACAAATTTCACCGATAGCTGTGGCTTACCCCTCCCTCCAAGCTTCTGAAGAGTCTGAATCTTCGCTCAACAACTCAGTTCAAATAGCTAAATTTCGCTTCAAGAGCAGGCTACACAAACCAATACTCACGGCTATGGTCACGGATATTTTCTCTGAAGAAGAGGAAGAACAAGCCAACTCTGAGAATTCAGAGAAGGAACACTCCCCTACCCCTCTGGAAGACTCGTCGCAGGAGGAGGATACCATTAGTGCTCAGTCTGCTTCTACGGACCAGCCTCCCTCTCCCAGGATTACTGCAATCCAGCGTCAGCTGGAGGATCACAGCATTAGCCATATGACTGAGGGGATGGAAGTGAAAGCTCAAGGAACGGCGGGACCTCAGGAAGGTATGGCTCAGTCAAACAAGGCGAAGAAATGGCTGGATAACACCTATCCCAATCTGTTGCAGCTAAGGCTCCCCCAGGCATCAAGCCTACGGATGTACAAGACGGTCTAATGGTGACGTGGGAACGTGTTTCAGACAAGGAGAAGGATCATGGCGATGATGAACCCGAGTAAAGACCATACAGCATTTGGAGCTCCCATCCAGGGCTCTGTTTTTTGGTTTCCTGTTTGCTTTTTGAATGCACATCAAGACTCTCTGCACGATGACATCTAGTTAGCGGTCTAGGCTAGAAATTTTGAGCTGTGTGGTTAATTGTCCAATTTTAAGTATGACATGTCTATGTAATCTGGTTGTAAGCTCTTTTGGATTTCTGCTCTAGATTCACAAGTTAGGCATATGGCTGTAAGAGCAGAAAACAATATCAGTTCAGTTATGTTTTCTTGATAGAGAGAGATTCATGACTCTCTTAGAGGGTAACTCCTCTCTGTAAATATCTTTTTTCTTTTTAATATATATAGAATAGACTTTACCTAGAAAAAAAAAATATCAATTTAAAAACACTACAATATAAATACATTCTACCATAAATACACATCAAGAATGCTTTGCCTTGTAGATTTCAACACCCATGTATTCGATGGATTTATGGGAATGAAGGCAAATTGGAAAGCCAATGATCTCCTACAGTTATGTATGACCTTTTCTAGTACCTATGGTCTCTTAGACATCCAAGATTGAGCTCGAACTTGCCCCAACAAATGAAAATAATGCCCAGGGGAGAGGGAAACGACTCCAGTAAGAAGAAATCCACCCAAGAACGCTTAAGAATACTCCAGGTAAGCAGAGAGAAATTCTTAATAGTCGTACAGAAACTAAATTAGCAACTCCTTAAGGAAAAGCAACAGCTCCAGAACCGTGCCAGTTGATCTCTAATTCAACAAGAAAGTGGATGATGAGTAACTCAAAGTTGATGCATTTCATAGAGCATCAATCAATAGAAATTCAATGATGCTAATAGAAAGTTTCTGAATGATGCTAATATAAATTCGATGAAGAATTATTTATTTCAGTCATAAGCACAAAGACAGGGTGCACATGTACTATAAATAAGGACTAAGAATTATTATAACTCATACACCATTAGTTTATTATATCTTAGCAACATATATTAGATGAGAGCCTAGCACATTTCCTTCATTGTCAAAAGAGAGATGTCCATGTGCAAATTAACCCTCACTCCATGTGAGACTACTGCAGCATAGCTACTATGGGAAAATGAAGGAATTGGTCATGGTAGTAAAACACTGAATTGAGCTAGTTTCAGTGTTGTCCAATTATGGCTATTCTATCTTTTCATAGGTAATATTGCAGGACATTTCAACATTACAAAGGAACCAATCCAGACATAGTCACTCTTTGTTTAGTTAAGTCAAAACTCATGGAGAATGATATCCAAGTGTTGTAGGTGAATTTTGAGAAATCATGAGAAGATATTTCATGAAAATATTGATAAATAATCAATAGGTCTTTCAAACACTAGTTAACCATAAAATCAAAACCCTAGAAAATATACAACTCCCAGTACCAACGGAAACATGACCCTTGATAGATAATTCAAACATGACCAACTGTCCAAATTATAACATATAATTAAGTAGACATTTATATAGCTTGTTGCTAATATTCCTAGAGAGAAATGGTTATCCTTCTGTACAAGCTAGTAAGATAACAGAGTTACATTCCAGTAATATCACTAGCCTTTAATGAATCATTACCCTGTAATCAATGAGAGTGACTATCATGATTCTATGTGAATGCAATACATCTGTTCTAATCTAATTTGATTCATAATTCATAGTATAGTACTAATTAACTTCTCTCTCTAAATTTATACTGAACCGATGTCAAACTCAATCGAAATGAATAAAAAATGATGCGATGAATGTTGAGTGTAGAGCTTCATCTAATGACTGACAAATGACATTGAATTCAGGGGAAGCGGAAAAATCATGCAAAAGATGTTAGGAACTAAATATATGTGTATCAAAGCCTGGTGTTGAGCCAGATTTTTTCTTTAATTGTATGAAACAATTACTTGTTATGCGTCAGTGTCATATTCATACTTACAATAGGTTTGGAGGACACGAAAATTGCAACCTTCTCATAGTTTTTTGGTTAAACTTTTCCTAGTTTGAGGGCTGGATTTAGAGTTTTTAGAGTAATGTTTCAACCTTTCACCATGACCACAAATCATGGTAAGAAAACTAGCATGTCTATGATAAAGCTCCAATTTGCAGGAAACTAGGGTGCCAGCCTCTCTCTCGAGCCCATCCAAGGCCTCTCAAGCCTAGATTAGGTGTCTAGAATAATTGGACCCTGTAAAAAATATGTCCACTCTTGTTGAAATACCTTCCATCCAATTAAGCCATTCATTTAGCCATGATCTTGCATGACACCATGGAAGGTAATGAGTTTCCAAGCTCCAATGGGAAGGTAATGAGTTTCCAAGCTCCAATGGTGTGCCTCTAGCTACATTCAATTGTCTCACACATTCTTTTACAAAGAAAACATTCCTCATACCCATCCTTATTTTGCCTCATCATTCATCTATCTCACCCATTATTTTACAAAGAAAACATTTCTCATACCCATCCTTATTTTGTCTCATCTTTTCAAAATGATGTCATATGATTTGAAAGATCACATCCATGCAGTGTAGTCATGTATTTTTTTTTTTATTTACCCTATTCAATCACTAGTATCATAGATATCAAAACTCGAGATACCGTAATAACAAAATTGTAAACCATAAGTAAAGCACAAAATCTAATATTTTAAAATATTGAAAGGGTGAATCCACAACTACTATCTTGAGTTGCTTGCCTTTTTCAGCTTAAATCTAGACTCTTTACCCCTTGATTGCGTCACAACCATTTTGAACATGTGTGGGGAGAAACCTATTTTGGAGGCCAAACTTTGACCCAATCTTATCCACATACCTATCAGTAGGGCATTGAATATACTGCAACTATGTAGTATCCATTCCTTACCATCTTGCTACCTTGAAGCGGAGAGGAAAAAATTGGGAGAGATGAGAGTCGAGACAACCAAAGTTCTAGTAGCATGATGGCTTCATATCCAATTTCTTTGTCAGCAATTGCTTCACCATTTTCTCCAATTACTTCACCATTTTCTCTTTGAGCCTTAACAAAATATAATAGTGTTGGCTAGTGTTGGCTAAACATTGTTATCCTAGAAGGTATCAAAAAATTATTTGTGGGGCCTTCCCTTTGTTTGGGCCATTTTGTAATAGTTTCACAACTTCTTAATATATGGTGGAAAAATTAGGTGTGGGAAGAAAATTATATTCCTCCATAGAGGTGAGAAAGAGGGACCTTCCCTCTATTGTGATTTTTGTAAATATGAATTGTGTGAAATTTTCTAGCATATGCAACCCCTGAAATAATGAAACCAATCCCAGTCTACTATGGGGTGTAGGTGCTACTAGAATTTTGTTATTGTCATATGCTTTTAACATGAAGTAGAAACTATGTCTTGATTTAGGAAGTTTCTAGTCTTTCGGACAAACTTGACAAAAACGTGAAGGCATTCAAAATCTTCTACTTGCAAAATAGTTGTATTTTAGGCTACTCTAGAAACACCCCAATCATACATACTTGTTGGTTCATCTGTTTGATGATAGTTTCCATGTGATGCTTCGAATTTTCAAACCTTAAAATTAGTTGAAGCTTTATTAATCTAAACTTCTATTTAATTGACGTTAAGGTATCCTACTCAAATATTGTGAAGCTTACAACCCAATCTAACCTAATGAATGAAGTTCTAAGTGATGTGTCCATGAAAACTAACCTAATGAATGGAGTTCCAAGTGATGTGTCCATGAAAACATAGGAAAACTATTACTCAATACTGAAAGCATGGGCATTTATGATGCCTACCTTAAAGGTGTAACACTATATACCTGAAGTCATTTCCTAAAAATGCTAATGGAATCAGAAAAAGGGAAGTAATTGGAAAGGTTAAAGTTGAAGATGAATATCAGAAGGATTTCTATATGAATTTATAATTTCAATCTTTTTACAAATCTTGTATCCCTTTTTTTGAATTCTTTACAATTTTTTTTGTAATATATTGCAAGTATTTAAATTTTCAAACAATTTAACTATAAAAGATGTAATGTCATTATTATGTGGAGTGAATTTTGTGTAAAAGATGTAATGTAATTTCCAAAATAAAAGAACAATACAAACTTATGGAAAATTAACACGGTATCAAAGCTGAGATGAGGAAGAGTCAATGAGATCACCCCTTCAAGAAACTAACGATGAAGTTATTATGTCTTCTCTTTGACAGAATCTAGAGAAAAAAAGAAATATGGGACATGCACAAACGTCTCATGAAGAATAAGCTGGCTTAGATAAGGGCTAGACAGAACTAGATCTCGATGAGTCGGAAGAAACATATGAACGATGGTTTACTGATAAGAGTTACAACTCATTTGTGTTAGCTAGAGATGGGGAAGCTTATGTTGGTGTGTCCACATGGGATCGAGAGTTTGCAAAGGATCAAGATCCTAGTCTAAAAGATCATAAAAAGAAAATGTATGAAGGTCGAGAGTTGCAATATTCGTCAGAAGAAGATATGCTGAGAAAGAATATTATGCAACTAATTTAAGGAATAAGTGATGAATATGGTCTCTTTGCTATCAATGCCTTGGCTACATGATAGATGAGTTCATGATTATGCAAGGTGAAGTTTTAAAAGCTGCTGCATAGACATATCTTGGGATTGCACTTCTAGCTACTATCATGGAGATAGAATATTAGTCTATAACTTATGGAGCAAGAGAACATGCAGAATCAAATTAAGAGACAAAATAAAATGGATGAAGATTTCAAAGAACGGGAAAAAGTAAAGGAGCTTGAGAGCCTAATATTTTCTCTTAAAGGAAGAGAAAAGGAGTCTGCAGATCTTTCTTCCAAGACTAGGCAAATGCGAAATTCACTCTTATAAGTAGGGGCTCAAATCAAAGAGTTTCAGCAGGAGCTCGAAAGTGCTCAAAAGGGACAACGTCTGAAAGAGCCATCCATCGAGAGACTTGAATCAGTTGTTGTGGGTAGAAAGGATAAAAAGGAGAATATGGTCAAAATGCATCAAGAACTTAATGAAATGAAACTTAAATATTTGGTATCTTCTAGGCTAGGTATTTATTTTCCAAGCAACAGGAATTCAAACCAGTTGAAAGAAAAATTAAATATTGCATATGAAGAAGCCATGGGATCATTGTTGGCTTAGAGCAATAAATTTGCACCTTGAAATCCTTATTAGAAGAAGAAAAGTCAAGTGTGAAGAACCTAAGTAGTGAGTTTGCAAGGTTAACTGAAAGCTCAGAAGCTTTACAACGCAAGGTTGTCACTTTATCAGGCGATTTGACTACAATAGTACGAGTACAAGCACAACCTAGGTTACAAATTTCAAATTACTGGGTTGGAAAATGATAGAGATGCAATGCGTGATTCTTTGAGGGAAAAGGTACATGAATCAGAACAAAAATCAGCCACTATGGAAGTAACTTGAAACAAAGTGAAAGATATGTGATGTTACTTCAGAGAATATGAAAAGAAAATTGATTGTTGCAAATTACTAATAATAATTCAAGACTGATGAGAGTCTAGAAATACCTATGATACAAAGTAATTAAAACTTAAAATCAAACCTACATGGTCTAGAATTGAGTATACTCAAAAGCCTTGAATTTTCAGAAAATGAAACAACTGTGCTAGAAGGCCCCATTACCCATCTCACACTATTTGACGTAAGCATCATAGAACTAGCAACCTTCTCCTATTCATAGACACGTGTTAATACTAGAACTGAAATACTCAGGAGAAAGCAACAATTATCCTACACAAAGCCACATGACATCAAATCACCTGTGTCGTCTCATATCTTTTCTTTCGTAAATTATCTTCCTGCTTCTTCCTTAATGAGTCCTAACCTAAAATATTATTGATGGCCTCAGCCTATAATATAAAACCACATAAGCACATAGTTACATTAAATTTTTTATATAAATTTTCTATGAGAAATACACCCACTAGAAACTCCCACGATTGTAACCCCACCCACCCACACATAGCCATGCATACGTGAATCTCATTGGTAGCCTTCTCTACTTGCACTTAGTTATATTAAATTTTTTGTATAAATTTTCTATGAGAAATACACCCAGTAGAAACTCCCACGATTGTAATCCCACCCTGCCATGCATTCTTGAATCTCACTTGTAGCCTTCTCTACTTGCATCTTGCATCTTTGAGTTGCCTCTTCTTTCTTCAATTGTTGTTCCACCTCTGATAAATTTTCTTTTTGTTCTGTCAAGTAAGTAAGTACATGTTTGGAGAAAAGCAAGAGATGCCTTTACAAATGTTTTTGAACCCACGTGGTTGCACATCCTCATTAATAATGAGATGACAATCAAACAAAATTGCACTAGACTTTCATATCGCTCACTTTCAAAGATAAAATTGAAGCAAGAGATGCCTTTACAAATCCTTTTGAACCCATGTGGTTGCACATCCTCATTATTAATAACGAGATAACAATCAAACAAAATTGCACCAAACTTTCATCTCACTCACTTTCAATGGTAAAATTTACATTATAATTTCCCTTACCAGAGAAAAAATTCACACTTTAGCATTAATCAAAATAATTCACAAAATAGGGCATATATGTTTAAACATGCATATACCAATTTCATCGATAAACTTTTAACATATATGAGAGTAGATCAAATAATAGTGGACATAAAAGTGACAACATACAGATACAAAGTGCATGCAACATTAGAAATCCATCAAATAGCATCTATTAGACATTTACAAATTTATTGGCTCAAGCCATTTAGTGCTACAAATAAAAAACATTAGATTCCGGAGTCAAGACCCGCCAAGCTTTATTTTTCAATATTGTGGACCTCCCTTGATGTTCCTACCCAGTTAGGTTACCAGAACTACAACCAACTAGTGTACACTGGGTACCATTCTTGAAGAGGGAAAGTGCCCAATGGGTTTCCTCATGATGTGCATTTATTTGGCGAAACAACTCCCCTTGTTAGTAAAAGTAATGAGTAGCAGATGTCTATCTATCTTCTCTATCAAATAATAGAGATATGTTTGACATATGAGGTAAAGAAAAAATCACTTAAAAAAATACCAGTTTCCTAGCCACGAGAAGAAAAAATCCATCAATTTAGGAGAGTTTAGAAGAGATGTGAGGCAACCTAACAAGAAGAACAAAATTTCAAAAAGGAAAAGAAGAATGTGAAGACTGACAATTTACACAAAAAGGGTGAAAGAGATCAAAATTACGTTATCTAAATTTAGAAAACATTGTGCAATCATCTCGATGAAAGAAAATACACAAGATCTAAAAATCAAACTAATAACCAAAATTTTCTCAACAATTTTTTGGGGAACAAACTAAACAAATTCAAGTGAACATTTTAGAAATTGGGAATTAACTATAAAATGTCTCTTTAATGGCTTATTATCTTTTTCTTATGAAGTTCAAAAAATATTGAAACAATTGATAGACCACTAAAATTTGATTTTCTTTAATACAATTTTTTGCAACGCAAAATATAAATATGCCAATAAACATGCTAAGACCAGTTGCATGGAAAAATGCATACTTCTTTGACTAGTCTGAGGTAGTCCTTCTGGAAATTCATTGAGATTTGCTCCTACTTCTGTATCAACATCTTTGCATGATTACATAGCCCTTTTGCGTGCAATAAGGGGGGCTTCCTTCTTATCATCAAAATTTGAATTTCCAACTTCTTGTTTTCATCTTCGTCTCTTCTTCTTTACTTCAAGTTCAGTATCCACAATTTCTGCATATTGATCAGCTGATGCAGCTTCTTCTTCATCATCTTCCTAATATAAATCTTTTGATTCTCTTTCATATTTTGACCTTTTCAGTCTTCTTTTATGTTGTGTTGCATTTCATCTTCCTCACCATGTTCATCATATTCATCATCCACCATCCGCTTCTTAGGCATCCTTAAACTACGTCACTAAGATGATTCATGTCCCTCCTCATATTCCTCATTCTCACCAACTGGAACATGTTTCTTGGTGTTCCTTGAGATTTTACGTTGTGATGCTTCCTCATCATCATCATCCTCATCATGTTCACCATCCAGTATGCATTTCTTAGGTATCCTTGTGATTTTGTGAATAGGGTGGCCAGGTACAAAATTATTAGTCATTTTTGCCTGCTTTCGAGAAGTAATTTCCTTGGCATGATGTGGATCCGTCTTTGCAATAGATGCATTGGAATAAAATTGAAGTTCCATCTTAGGTGATTCTTGCATTTCCACCCTTATAGGGAAGTCATTTTTATCATCCAAATTTTCCGGCACATTGGATATGGAGTCAACTCATGTCCTTGAGTGTAGTAATACGGCATACCTAATATGAAATCTTCCATATAACCATTGACAGAACTTGACCACGAACATGTATTTAGACAAATTTAAAACATAAACCATTACCTTCATTAAATTTAGTGGTATGAAACATATTCCAACATGGGTGTCAACACCTTAAGATTACATAAATGTGCCCAATTAGGTAATTGAGCCCCATTAGAAGACTAAACATGGCAAATCCTTGCATGCACATGTTAAATAAGAAGGTAAAAATGATGATGACAACACAATGGGATATAAATGAACTACAGAATAAAATGGTAAAGTAAATATGTTGCCTTCAAATGATGAAAATATAACCAAAAGAAATCCATCTTAAACTTATATATATCAAGCAGAGGGTCAAATTTCTTGATGTGTACATTTCTTTTATCATTTAATCTGAAGAACTTAATTCATGACATGGAATTAAATGATTAGAAAAATACAACTAATGAAACTCAATCCCTCTCAGTGCTTGATAAATTTGGATTTAAGATCAATCAACACTAGTTTAATATTTTTTTAGATGCTATCACATATCTATGTACATGAAAAGATATTTGTCATACTAGGTTGCAAAGCACCTCACTACTCTCATTGCACAAAGGCAAATACCAATATATTATACTTCAGAGCTTGGTAGATGTATGAAATATTGTTAAGGTAAATTCACAAGCAGAGTTAATGTTAGTAGGTATTTTTATATTACCAAGGCACCTATGCATGTACCAGTGACATAAAAGAGAAATTACCCTGAATTGATGATACTTTTGTTCAATGGGATTGAACAAATGGCATAAATCCAAGGTGATTTGGTGGTAGTTGAGATGGTACTAAACAATAAAATAATAATTAAAAAATGATATAAATTTGTTTGTACATTACATGCCTAATGTATACCTGAAGAATAAGTCACTGACGTCATCTCCCACCTTCAGTTGCTTTTGGAGGCTTCCCAGATGCAGATGAGGCTTCCAAACCCTTCTGTTTGGTTCCTCCTAGATTTCCAGTGGAATTTGCATGAATAGTATGAGTAACTCCACCTACCTTAAGATTCACCTTTGTCAACTAACCCTCTTGAGAAGGTAGATCATCCTACCGTAGCACTGATTTATCCAAACACTTCATATCAGAATCCCTGTTATGAGAGGTTCTTCAGCGAAGCGGTGTTTTGACTTGTCCCCCATTCTGACGTTCACTTGCTGATTTTGATTTTCCTGCATGAAAACTATCCATACTCCTCCCTTCTTCCATCCTACCTCCATCTGTTAATATACTATGCCTGGAGTCCGTTCATCCTTTTAGTTGACTTATATTGTGGAAATTTGTGGATCTTATCTCTGACACTTTCTGCCCATCAGAATTACGACAGTCCCCCAAAGACCAACCTACACCCAAACCCCCAACTAGGCTTTTTTGAACATGACTGGGGCCTTGGATGCCTTCACTGCATTTCACATTGCCTTGCACATCTCGATCCCTATTCCTATCCCGGTTCCTTTCATGATCATGGTCCAATCTGTCATGACTACCATTCCTCTCATAAGAATCCTTCTTGTCCATCCCACCATCACGAAACTGCTTTGAGAGATCTAAATCATCATAGTGTCACTTCCTTTTGAATGTTTCACCAAATATGCCCCTTTCCTTCTTGGCCTTCTCCCTAGTCGAATACTCATTGGAATCCCTCTCATAATGAAACCAATCCCTGTGACTTTTCTACCTGAAAGAACTCTCAGGCCACTTACTCTGCTCATACTCCAGAGACTTGGAACCCCCTCTATCATACTTCCTATCATGATTCCTATCATTATCTGGGCTCCTGTTGAAATGCTTGCCATTATGGTCTGCAGGATCCCTTCGAACCCTATTCATTCCATCCATCTCGGTCACCTAGTCATCATCTCCACCAACCCTTTTCTGACTAGCTGAATTATTACTTTTACCCAAATCATCCTTCCCCATCTCAAATTTACCCTTGCTATTACTTCTCCCTATCCTTCTCTTGTAATCATGACCATGAGAATGAGGATTAGAATACTTACTAGGTTCTTCGTTCAAACCCTTATCAACATTTCCAGCACTTCGAGGATCTGAGGGCGGGGAATCCAATGATGATGAATGCTCATACTCATTGAGAAACGTTGCATGGCATCCTCCCGATCTTGGCATCCTTACCAAAAATGTCTATGGGTTCCTCATGCCTTTAACTCCACTGAAGTCCAGCTACTCGACCCTCTCCATACCTGCACCCTTTGCAACAAAATCCTTTATAAGAAAACCTCAAAAATCCAACAACAAAACAGTCATACGCTCCACGAACCCTTGACCAATATCCGCAACAAAATCCTTTAGAAAAAAAACCTCAAAAAACCAGATTCCCACCTTCTTAGGGTGCTTTTAGAGACGACTTGAAGGATGCCATGAGCTCTATGCTCAAATTTATGTCAAATATTGGGGCTCCCTTCATGGCAAATATGTATCCATACTTCAGCTACTTCGGGGACAGAAGCATTTCTCTGGATTATGCGTTATTTAATTCCACGGCTCCGGTGGTGCAAGACGCAGGTCGTTGTTACTGCAACTTATTCGAAGCCATGGTGGATTCTATTTTGTCTTCAATTGAAGCCTTCAGATATCCCAACATCGCACTGATTATTACTGAAAGCGGATGGCCTTCTGCTGGTGACGAGATGACCACAGTTGAGAATGCTCATACTTACAACAATAATCTCATTCAGTATGTACTATGGAATGAAGGGACAACCAAGAGAACAGGAGTTTGAATACAGACCTATAACTTCGCTCTTTTCAATGAATACAACAAAGTGGGGTATGTGACGGAGCGTCACTTTGGGCTTATCAAGCTTGATCAAAATCTTGCATACCATGTCAACTTCTCTCCATGACGTAACTTCCACATCAATGATGTGGATTCAGGTGCTGGAATTCAATTCTAATTCTAGTAGGTTTTTTAGCTTAATCTCATTCATTTTTTAGCTTTCAAAATATTGTGATGGATTTTCAGTTTTTAATAGTAAAATCTTTCGTTTGATTTTGATTTTTAACACGATTATGCTTAGACTAGAGACATATTGAAGTCTTGTATTTGGATTAAACTTACATGTATTAATACTAAGGCATAAATTTCAATCATTTCAGTCATTAAAAAAACTCCACAAAAAGTTAAAAACCATTAATGAAGATATTAATGTCAGTTTATTTCTAGTTTTTTTGTATTGATATAATTTGTAATCTTAATTTTAATCATTATCCCAATTGAAAAATTGACATATTTTTATTAAATATTGGAAAAAAATATTTGTGTATTTTAAAATTGAATTCTTTTTCATGCCTTCTAAAAAACATGGTAACTACAAATTTTACTCAGTATTTAAAATAATGAACATCTTTCATAGCATGTTTAAGTGATTTCTTAAGTTGATAATTTTCCTTAAAATGATGATTAAAGTCTTTTCCAAAAAAAATTACACAATTTTCATGTGGATGTACTTTTTTCTCAAAACATGATGGGTATTATAATGATATCAAAATGCTTAGATAGTTTTATGGAAACAAAGGTGATTACAAAGGAATCTTTGAGCTTAAGTCAATGGGTGAGATTTGGGGTATTTCCATGTCTTTCCCATTTCTATATAGACTCAAATTGTAGGGGAGTGTCTTCCCATCATATTCATAATAAATCCCAATGTCTAAAGTATTCTGATCTTATTAAATGAAAAAAAGCCTCATTCGACTCTATTCAATAGGGAGTTTTGAGAATGAGATATAATTTTCAGTGAGTCCAACATGTAAAAGGTAATCGGAGATAAGAAAAAATTGACATATAGATCAAAGAAGTAGAAGATAAATTGGAACAAATACAAATAGATGGAGGTGTTTTGACTTTAGAAATCATTATATTTTTTTTACTCTTCATTGAGAAGCTATGACCATTATATTACTAAGTTATGTTGAAATATATAATACATGGATAGATTTATTTTACCTAACTATTTTTTTTCCTTCTCAAGTTACAAATTATGAAAATGAAATTATTTTTACTATTACTATAGTTTATCTATTTAAAAATAAATCATAAAATTAGAATTTGGTCCATGTGAAAATGAGGCTTTGCATATTCTATTTACAACATTTAACAATAGAATAATAATAATAATAATCGTATACAATTAATGTACTACCCATAATATACATATCACATATTCATATGTGTAGATGTATATCATCTTTTTTAACCATTAATATCAATTAGAAAATAAAAGTGTCCAACAGTATTAAGCATGAAAAGGATGAAGACTAGAAGTTTCATTAAATAACGAGAAACTAATTTTTAGCATATTCTGAATTTACATATAAATAAAATTTAATACTTGAAAAGTTTGATTGATGGAAACACAACATATCGTCAAGAAAACTTTGTAGAGCCATGTATGGCAATGAGTGATGATTGACATAGTGTTGTGCACTATTAATGAAGTGGATAGACAGATTAAAATCCTACCCAATTCAAAGTTTCTAAACTATTTTTTAAAAACATTTTGATGTGTGCTTAAGGAGACATGATGCTAATCAACCACAAACAAGAGCCTAAAGGGTGTGAGATTGATGCCGAGGATGAGTTTATATATAACTTAATTTGAATTTTTCAGCTAAATATTAAAGTCTCCGGTGGCGTTTCGAGACATGCAATACAGACCTTATCCAAGCTTGGATAAAGTGAGAGATAATCTAGTTGTTGAATGCTATAAGGTTCTTTTTAATTTTTGTCTTTGTAGAGATTGTATAGTTATGATCCCATAATGAGAGGGTTCCTCTAAATCTCTTCATAGGTGCAATGGTGACACTCTTTGTATTGACCCATCATCGGAAACTAGTAAGGAGAGAGTTCTTGTATTTGGTAGATTGATATTTGTTTATCAAATTTCTATATTTATTTAATATGATTTATTCAGTTTAATATTTGTTTGATTTATGGAAAGAACAATTTGACGCTCAAAAATATCTATTTTCACACATGTCATTTGATCCCAAATATGATACATATATAATTGGAATAAATCCAACTAACTCTAATATTGGAGTTAGCCATTGAGATATGCCCAACAACCTCCAAGAAATCTCAAACCAATCTCTAAAATAAACATTATTCCTAACACCCTTCCATTATTTATTTTACAAATAACAATATAGAAACAACAAACAATTCACATACAAGTCACATTTTCTTGATATGGTCTTCATTAACACTTCTACCAACTCTGAAGTCCATAAGACAGATCCCAAAGAAACTATGGGTGTGCAAGCGAGAAGCGGATGGGTAAAGAACCTGGAAAATTAAAAAGTTTCCATTAGTAGTCATCCCATTAATTGAATATATATATATATATAACATCATACAACACATACACACACACACACACACACACACACACACATATTCTAATGTGGAATCGAAACCATGAATGGGTTAGTAGCCACTAAACCATTTCCAGGGGTTGTCGGTAGGTTGGCTATGGTAGCGATGCATTTGCCATGTGGGTGCCATACGGCATGGTTGATGAAAATGTTTTTTATTTAACAGAATCTCAAATAGTCATATCACTTGACCCAAAGGTTAGATTGAAGTAAAATTTTATATCGACATAATCATATTGATGAGATGTATGGAATGGTGATGTCCATTTGTGTCTTTGAGCTAGTAAAAAAGATTCAAATTTCTAGACCCCATTTCCATGATGGCACCTTAGATCTTGGGTTAGCATTGTGGCCATCTCGTTTTATTATTCTAGTGAGAATTAGGAGGAGGTATGTTAGAGTTTTAGCAAGGATAAAGATAGACGTTGAAATTAATAGGTTACATATGTTGATGAGGCAGATGCCTAATATAAGGGATACTAATGTGAGAATGGGATTTTGTAGTTGAAGGAAAGTAGAGTGCATCAACAAGACAAGTGGACAACTCCAACATAGAATTTGGATGACAAGAGAATTCAGCACAATTATAGCAGGAATATGATCAAAATGCAGAGAGACATATGATCAATTATAGCATAAGGTTTGGGATACATGAGGAATGTTACATCAAAATCTTATCACCAAGAGATCAACAAAAGAAATGTGGGATATGGGTGTATCTTCATGGATAATTTTGGATCCCATATCTACATTTATATATGTTTTGTGGGATATAATAGTAATAACTTAGTGAAGTTGAAACCCTTGCAAGATGTACTATTGATTTCCTAGACTCAAGGCTAGACCAAACTTATGAGGTGGGAGATTCTCAACTTGTTATACACATAATCAAATGAATCCTAGGATGCACCTAAACAGGAAGAATGTATTATATTTTGATACAAGAAATACTACTCATATGAGTAGCATTTCTCCTTCCTTCCATTTTCATGATCATCCCAACCCACATCAGAAAAACTAGAAATAAAATTACAGATAAATTAGATAATCATGTAACTATATCATCATATTTGAAAATATCATCCTCACGGAAGTCCTTTGAAGACTCTACCCTCAAATAATAATGTTGGACTATATCTTAAAATAGAAATTTCCCTTACCAATCTCTTTTTATCTTATTCCTTCATAATATTTGTATATAATTCTTAATCTCTCTTTGGCTTACGTAGCACAATTTTTAGGTTTGCCCTTTATATCAACAAGAGGAAACATGTCCTCTTATCTTTTAAAAAGGTTGACATTCCATGTTAGATATACCTTCCCCAATGACATATAACCCTATATCACTAGGTCATAATATGTACTTCATGTTTTCATGAAACATAAAATGTTTTCTCCATAAAGAGAAAACTTAGAAAACAAAATTTATGCCACGTAAATCCTTGACAATTCTTAGAATGTGCTGATAATGTCCTAAATTCAAAATCATTAGTATCATTATGGTATCTATCCCTAATAATAGATTTCCATTTCTAATTACTACCCATTTTCCTTCATTTGTGACTTCATTTGCTATTTGAATTTAATCTGTCTTATGGATATAAGAAACATTTTTGAGAGATCATATTTTGTTTTAAGTATATTGAAAAATCATGTATTTGACTTAATGCAATGACCAATACCCTTCAAAGGAGAGTGTTTCTTCCCCGTATAAAGTTATACATCCAAAGGATATTTTTCACAATATGATATTTGTTACCCAAAGGCAATACATTGTATCCTATGCAAATTGAGTAAGAAGTATACTTCCGATGTTTTTTATTGTATGATGATATGTATTTGTTATGTTTCAAAACTGATAAACTGAACAAAATTTGAAATATCTATATTTTAAACAGATAACATAAGAACACATAAGAAAATACAAAATTATAAATCAATGAAAATGAAGGGGCATTTTACCTTAACGCAATAACTTAAACTGACCCAACTAACATATGACACAAAATATGTATTGAATATTTAGGTATTTCAACTATTTCATGTTGTCTCTAGAGAAACTTCTATGAGGTGGAAGAGAATGAGGAAGGAGAATATCATGCTATAAAAATGGAAAGAAAAGGAAGTTGTCTAGACTAATTGCATAAGTTTAGTTATGGATAAACTCCAACTAGCTTGCCTAAGCAAAAGTGAGGACCAAATGGACTCAATGCAACAACTAGTTCATCAACTTGTTACGGAAAATGTCCAAATGAGAGAATAGGTAGAGCTATCATAAAAAACATTAAGAGACAAAATACATATGAGCTATGCCTTATACTTGAGTAGGAAATTGTCACGTTTAAATAGGTAAATAATAAACCATGAGAACCAATGGATAAGCTAGATACTTTTAACATTCTCCTCAATTCCTAGCTAATGAATTTGACAGCCACTTGAAATGGATTTCAGATTCAAAAGGTACTTAATACGGACTTGTTAGAGAAGAATAATTGCACATTTAGTCCTTGGGACGTATCATCCATTGTACGTGGTTTCAATTTGGTTTCCTTCTACATTGGGTACTTATTGGTTTGGTTAATCACTATTCTATGTCTTGTTTTGATAAGCTAAGTGTGCAATGCTTTCCAGGTTTATAATAAACAATCCTTAAATGTGGATATATGTCATTAATTACTAATCACCTCAAATTTTCTCATCAATTTCCCCCTTTAAATAGCTTATAATTATTGCATTATTGAATTCAATATAGGTACTAGCCCCATAGGTGCACCCATCATTGTAATGACCAAATACATCTCATAGTACTTACACATAACTAAGCATGAGGGTTGAGCCAAAATTTGAACTGTCCTCTCATACCAAATTTTGAGAGGTCCAATTGGGACCTCATACCATAGAGAGTGACAAACTATTGATGGGATTTTTTTTGCTATCAACAAGTATGGGAATTATGAAATTGAGGTACATAATAAGGTTGAGACCAAAAAATGTGGTCATTTAAGGCCTCAAGATGGATCCTAAATCTTTTCCCTGGAAATTTTCAAGGTCGGAGTAGTAAAAATGACACATAAAGTTGATTACTCAAAAAATTTCACTCTAAAATATGGCTGCAACATAATATATTGGTCCAACCACAATTATTTATACTTTATAGACCCTCCTCTTGAATCATATCTAACAACATATGAACAAATTGTTTTACCTAGAACATCTAAGTAAAAGGCCTAATCATATTCCCTAGAAGAACATAATATGCCATCGTCAAAATCCTCCACTTTCTTAAGTAAAAAATAATGTTAGGGGAAGGAAAAGTTACTTTGAATCCTAACACCGCAATAGGATTGACATCGAGGGGAAAGATTGACGAGCCTCATAAATGGGTAATTATATGGGCTCATTTTACCTCCTAACTTAGTCAAATCAACCATTCTCTTAGCTTATTGTACGATTTCTTATTATATTTATGCTTATAGGGTGAGTTGAGTTAGTTATTATGTCATGTGGTCTAACATGTATTTAATGCAAATTATTGATGGATTTCAAGGTCAAAGTCAAGGATCTAGTGGTGAAACTGTAGCAATAACTTGATGTAGACATAGGAGAGGACTTATAGGAGGGAAACCCCTCATTTATTGCTCGTCACTTCAAATTCTCCTTCATTCAGCTTGGAGTACAAGCAGTCGAATCATGCACTAGAAGGTAGCTGAGCAAGTGGAAGATGATTTATAATTATCTCGAGTTTTGGGAGCCAAGCCTCCCTAATTATAAGGAAGTTGTTGGTAGCTTCAGATGTATAAGTAGAGAGACCTAGGGCCTCATTAGCGTCAACTTTTTTGCTTGTGTAAACTCTGCTCAAATTTCGAGCTTACTATTTTATGATAGTTTTATGTAATCTTGCTATTTTTTGATAATGAAGATGGAATCCTTTTTGAGCTAGCATTGAGTTACTTCATAGGGCTAAAGCTCTTGGTTTAGGGCCAAATCCAAGCACCCAAGCTTCTCTTTACTTGTATTTCTATGCTTTACTTCAGTTTGTAGATTAGTTTGTTGTTAGATGTATTTCTCTTATGGTTAAGAATAGGTTTCTCTTGATGATTTAGTTGCTTGCTTCCATTTGTGCTTTCTGTAGCAGGTTAAGCAGTGATCAAAGAAGATTCAAAAGGCTAGCAAAAATGCCTTGGCCTCTCTTCCTCCCTCTGGGACCATGATTTGAGGCAAAGACTCTCTTGCTGCCCCAAAAACACATATTTTCCTCATTCCTAGGACTTCTAGTGTTTGCAACTCTCTAGTAGGTTGATAGTCTAGTTTTGCTTCGATTTAGATCTTATTTATCATGTTCAATTCCTGATTTACAATATTCCTTTTGCATGCTTTCCTTTCTTACAGTACTTCCCAGCATTTCCTTCTATACATCACAGTTTAGGCCATTTTAATGCAAAACTCTGTTTTTCCTAGGATGCACTCATTTCATTGGTCACTTGATTTTCTTGGTTGACTGTTAGTTTCTATGTAGTAGACCGCTTCTAGAAGTAGGCCAGCTTAGCAACAATCACACCCTATATCTGATCCATGCCCTATAGGTCTCCCAAACCTCACCTCAATTCTTCCCTAGTTTCCTTCATTTTTCATAGAACTTCTTCCTCTCTCCTTGAGCAAACCCAATCATCTTTCTCTCTCCCGGTGATTCATGGTAGACCTTAGGTTCCCTAACACCTCATTCCAGCCTTCATCCACCTTTTCCACCCACTCTCACACCATCAAAACAATGAAAATTTCTCTCGACCTCCTCATGTAGGCCTCTTGTAGTTTCCCTGTTTTCCTCGTGTAGTTTTCTTGTGTCCTCTTGTAGTTTTTCTTGTAGGATTTATTTTGAAGGCCATGTGTGGGAGAAACATCCATAAGGCTACCTAAGACATCCTAGGACCCATCCACACCATCCTGCATCCTCCCAAGCTCCAAAACCACCCTCTAACGCCACCTCTTTGCTACCACACTCACACACAATAAATCATATGCATGTTAAATTCACATAAAAACACATAAAAATCCAAAAATATGTTTTTTACTTATTTACATTTAGAAATAGCATGGTTAGATTTTGTTTACTTCCTTGAGTAGGTAATGGAATTTTTTTCATGGTTTTCATAGTGTTTTTGGAAAAGGTAGAATTAGCTTGTTAATTAGGGTTTACTAGGTTTTGCTTTACATTCCATTCTTTCTCCTTTCTGCAGTTAGAATAGCATCTGTAGAGCAATATTTCTTTCCTTTGATCACACATAGAACTTCTTCTGAAATCTATAGAAGTTGGCTTTAGCTCCTAGTGATCTCGTGCCAGTTGACCAAGTGACAACCTACAGTGAGAACTAGCACTTGTGCATATAGCACTGACACTTCCAAGTTTGTTACGAACTACCAGGTTGATAAAAGTAAAGTTCGTAGCCCAGGAGTTGTAGCATTCTTGTTGCAATACTAGAGCTCACCACTTTTTTCCATCGTTGATGGGGAAGTGTAAAAGTATTCTGTGATTACCGCTTTCTTCTATTTCCTATTGCAAAATTCTGCTAGTAGTTTATTTCGGCAAAACTAGACTAGTCATTTCTTTTCTTTCAGTTCTACATTTCCTTTCTTTTCTTTTCAATTTTGTAAATTTCCATTCAGAAAGTTCATTTCAGCTAGTTACAATTTGTTTTGTTTCAATCACAATTGTATTTTCTGCAGGTACTTTCAATGTCAAGAAAAAGAAACAAAAAACCAACCAAAAATATTTCCTTTCATGCCTCGTAGGAGTAGAGATAACTTAGGAAAACTTTTGCCCAATAACCCACTGCTTCACACAGCCAAACTTCTCTCTTCTTTAGTGGCTATAATCAAGAATAACATTTAGGTGAACATCCAGACATATTTGAAGAACCTATAGGGGAAGAAGAAGAAGAAAACATTCCTCTGGAGCCAATGGCTGAAAATAGAAATGCTAGTGGAAATGGAGAGAGAATAGAGGGTACCTTCCCCATTTAGGAGACCAATGGGGACACCAAAAAGAAGAATACAAGTCCTTTAGCCCTACCTCACTTCCATTGTCTGACCACACAAGATCCTAACACCTTCTTGTTCGAGTTTTCTATCATTTGTCTAACTTATGACTATGCAAAAGATGAGAAAAAGTTGAAATTGTTCCCTTCTACTCTCAAGGATGCAATGTTGCACTAGTTCATGGAATTTGCTGGAAATAGCATCACAACTTGGGCTCAGATGCAATAGGCATTTAAAAACAAGTATCGAGACTATTTTAGGTCAAAAGATACTAAAGAAGAAATCTTTCTGATGACCACAGGAAGTGATGAGTCTATGGAAGACTCTGAAGAGAGGTTCCAGCTTAGTTACAAAAGGGCCAGGTGTACACTTGACCCTGAGTCTCTGAGGTTGGTCCTACTTAGGGGAATTCAAGAAGACCTTTTAGACACCCTCCAGCTACTAGCTAAGGGGGACATCTACCAACTATCCTATGAGGACATAAAGAGTGTTTTTAGAAACCATTCTTCAGCAACCAGAAAGAAAGGTAGGGGGAGTCAACCCATAGCTAGTACCTCTTCTTCTAATTCATCCATTAAAGGTGAAATTGAAAACATGGTGGAAGACTTCAAGAGTGAGATGCTATAGACTCCTGCCATGCAAATGGATATCTTACATATCAAAAGAAAACAAGAGGAGGCAGAGAGGGCATTAGCCAATTTTTGCCTAGATGTACCAGGAGGCATCCTAGGAATGAATGCCCATCGAAATCTATAGAGGTTTGTTTATTCTATGAAGCAAATCATTCTACAGATAATTTCCCTTCCTTTCTATATACCAAGGGTTCGAAGGAGTCACTAAACAAATATATTACATAAACCAAAGGAGGTCCCATGGACCTAGACCATACCAGCAGGGGATGCAAGGGACACCTGAGGCATACTACAACCCCAACCAAGTCACCTTCATACCTTCCTGGGGCCCCACTACTCATCCTTCCTGGTCCACGCCTCCTCCTTGGTCCTTCACATATCAATAACATGCCAAACCAACCACCCATTCATTTAAATCCTATGCTCAGCTGCAACCTCTATGGAATGCATCTCATCAGGGGTGGAGGCCTCAATACAACTCTCTTCCCACTCTTGTGCCTCCACCACCTACCAAACCACAACTGTTACCTTCTGCTCCACCAAGGCAACCCCAAATGCCTACCTAGCCATTTCCAAACTCGAACATCAAACAGGCTCAGCAAGTGTATAGTGGGGAATGATCATGCTCAAATTATGTTGTGGAGATTCAAGAAATTAACTTGCGATTTGGGAAATTTCTCCTAGATAGCTAGCCTCCACCCAGGGAGGTTGAGGAAGATAAAAAGGAAAGCAAACCTAAATAAAATCCACCCTTTCCTGAGAGACTATCCATGACAATCCAACCTACCCCAGAAGAGACTGAATTACTGGGAGAATTGAAACATTTATGTGTGAAGATACCACTTCTCGAAGCCATAAAAGATGTGCCTATCTATAATAGGTTGATCAGAGAGAAGTTCTTTAGGCATCCAGGAAGACGTAAGAGAGATGCCCCAACTATTAATGTCATAGGACAAATATCAAACTTGATGTTGGGGAAGATAATATGTCCAAAATATCTGGACCCTGGAAGCCCAGTAGTTGATGTCCACATCAATGGAACAATGGTCCCACATACCTTGATAGATCTGGGAGCTACCATTAATGTGATGACAAAGGACACAATGATAAAACTTAGCCTCCAAGGCTCCTTGAGGAAGACCACAACTGTGCTGCAGCTAGCAGACCGCTCCACAGTGACCCCTAAGGGGATTGTGGAAGATGTGATGGTCTCCATTGATTCTTGGGAGTACCCTACTAATTTCTTAGTTCTCCAACCAAAGGAAAAGCTCACTGGGTATCCTCTCATTCTGGGAAGACCTTGGTTGGCTACAGTCAATGCCTACATCAGCTATTGAGCTGGGAACATGACCATAAAGAACAAGCACATGTCGAAGTAGTTAATCCTATATCCTCTTGCCCAACCCTTGCTAGAACATGATCTACCTCTCTGGTTGGAGGAGGAGGATGAGGATGAAGTTTATTTTACACCACTTTGTACATTAAAAATCGCCATGGGGGAAAAACCTCAAGATGAGGATGATGTGATTGAAAATTTCATTCAAAATCCACCTCCTAGTGTATCATCATTAGAAGACATAGTAATAGAAACCAAAAAAAAACCCTCAACTGATATCTGTGTGGCCAACCACACTTCTCTCTATGTTAAAAATATAGAGTTCAACCTAGAAAGAACATTGAAAATCAATCCATCCCTATCTACTTCCTAGGAGAAGGAGCTATGCCGCATACTGAGAAAACATCTAGATGCCTTTGCCTGGAGTTATAAGGAGATGAAGGGAGTGCACCCTTTAGTATGTACTCATCATATATACATCAAGGAATATTGCAAGCTAGTCAGGCAACCTCAAAGGAGGATGAACCCAACACTTAAAGATATTGTTAATGAAGAACTGCAAAAATTGCTTGATGCAGGATTCATCTATCCTATCTCTGATAGTGAATGGGTCTCTCATTTGGTGCTAGTGCCAAAGAAAAATGGTAAGTGGAGAATCTATGTCGACTATCAGGAATTGAACAAAGCCACTAAAAAGGATCATTTTCCTTTACCTTTCATAGATCAAGTGTTAGACAATCTTGCAGGGAAAAAGTTTTTCTCCTTCTTATATGGATTTAGCAGGGACAATCAGATTCAAATCAGCCCGGAAGACCAAGATAAGACCAATTTCACTTGTCCTTGGGGTACCTTTGCATATCGTGTCCTTCCTTTTGGTTTGTGCAACACTCTAGCTACTTTCCAAAGAGAGGTATTGAGTATATTTTTTGAACTAGTTCATGATGTAGTAGAAATATACATGGATGATTTTACTCCTTATGGCTTTGACTTTCAGGAAGCTTTATCTAACCTAGGAAAAGTTCTAGATAAGTGTATTGATATGAACCTATCCCTCAGTCTAGAAAAATGTGAATTTTTTGTGACTGAAGGGACCACGCTAGGTCATGCAATATCTCAACAAGGACTGCAGGTGGACCCCAACAAAATTGTCATCATCCAAAGGGTCCCACCTCCTCAAAAGGTGAGAGATGTTAGAAGATTCCTAGGCTTTGCTTGATATTACAAGAAATTCATTAAATACTTCAACAAGTTAGTCTCTCCTTTTTTTGGCCTCCTAGGCAAACATGTTGAGATCATATGGTTGGAAAACTATCAAGAAGCCTTAGATACCTTGAAGAGTAAGCTAGTGACTGCCCCAATTCTCAAAGGCCCAAACTGGGCCCTACCCTTTCACATTCACACAGATGCCTCGAACAAAGAAATAGGAGTAGCCTTAGGACAAACTGATGAAATTTTACCTTATGCCATATACTTTACAAGCAAAAACTTTTTAAAGGTAGAGTTAAACTATTCAGTGACTGAGAAGGAACTCCTAGCTGTCATGCATTCCTTAAACAAACTCAGACGTTATATCACAGGCTATCAAACCTTTGTGCACAATTATCATGCTAAAATTAGATATTTAATGAACAAGCCAGATGTAAATGCTCACATTATTGGATGGTTGCTTTTACTGCAGCAGTTTGATCTGACCATTATTGATAAACTCGGTAAAGAGAATGTTGTTGCTGACTTTTTGTCTAGAGTAAATTTGCCTACAGGTGAAGAAGGAATGTTGGATGACCAAATGCCATATGAACACCTATTTGCTATATCAGTACTCTCTCCATGGTTTATTGATATAGCAAACTACTTGGTTTCAACACAGTTCCCACCACACCTATCCTCAAAAGAGAAGAGCAAGATAGTAAGGAAAAGTGCCCCTTTCACCTAGATTAGAGGCAATCTCTTTAAACTTGGCCAAGATCAGATCTTGAGAAGATGTGTCAGGGAGGAGGAAGTCTTTGACATCCTCCTGACCTATCATGACGGGCCTTGTGGAGGTCATTTTGTAGCAAAAATAATTGCCTTCAAGATATTACAAGTGATTTGATAATAACCCTATGAGTGACCTCAGTTAAAGATTTATTAAATTAAGGTATTGCAGACTCATGTGCTGGTGTGTGTGTCTATGTTATTTAAGCAATGGATCAATCAGATTTCCAATACATAGACAATTGAATGGAAAGACAACAGAGAAATACAGTAACCAAATACAAGAACACAAGAAATTAATAAGGAGTTCACCCTATTATCTAGGGATACATCTCTGGTCTAGCTTTAGTGGTGGCCATATTTTATTATGTTTCAAGTAGAGAATTACAATGCGGGAGCTCAATATGAGTCACTTGAAATAGATTTGCTTGGCAGGGTGGTGCTTGGATCCCCAAGCCATTAGAGTGCACAGACTCATTTGTCTACCAGCTCTGTGACCTTCTGGTCTATAATGGAAAGAGCTCAATGTGGTACTTGATCCCAGAAAGATCCTCTCTGGGATGACTTGAATCCCTCAAGCTCTTTGGAGCTTGACGCTACCTTTGGTTAGCTCGGCCCTCTGTCCTCTTCTGCTTTTGCTTCACTATCTTTTCCCCTTTGTTCCATCCTCCTCTTGAGATTTTGGTTCCTCTATCTCTCTCTCTCTCACTAACTCTCTCGGTGTCGGTTCTATTCTCAGTTCATGGCTTTAAGCCATTTGTTTCCATGTCTGTTCAGTTCCCCTTCTACCTCTCTCGAATCACCTTCTGCGGCTGCTCTTGGAGTTCCCCAGCTCGGCGTCATTGTCATCTCACAGGGAGTGGCCACATGTCCTCTTGTAATGCAGCAGCCTTCTTTGTTGGTTCAATTCTTTGGTTACATCGTGGATGAAGTCTTCCTCTACCGTGGCAATCAAAATGGACTTCAAATCCTTCTATATCGCGACTCATTCCTTTTTCAATCCCGCTTCCCCCATTAGGCGCGATATTAGCCGTCCAATCTAGGGCCTCTAGATCTGATGCCACACACACGTCCCATGCGGTTGACTAGCTTGACTGTTAATGCACGATCAATGGTGGTTTTCTCTCTCCTTCGCTTGCCATGCGTCGGTTGTTGAGTGGGATCACTCCAATTTCTCCAAAACCACTTACCATTTGAGGGCACCCTGATGAATACCACTGGTTTTTCGGAGAGGGGGTCCCTCCTTGTCCTTTAATGCTTTTTTGCTTTTCGCCTGCAGTTCTGCGGCTGCCCATGCATCCATGTGCTCGGGGCTTCTCCATTTCATCTCTTTTCACCCAGTGATAATCACGCATCAAAATCCACCTCTATTTCTGGATTTGGGGCTTCCAGGGGCTAATTTGGCTTCCCACGCAGTCTCCATGGGCCTCAGTCAGCGCGCTTTGACCAGGGTCCTCATCGTTCCATGCTAGCTGCCATTGCCACCGGTTCATGGTGTTTTTGATCGTTGTTTTGGAATTTTTAGAAGTTTGACCCAACCTGGTACAACCATGGTTATGTTTATTTCTCTTTGTAGATCCAATTCGGATCACAGCCTCCCCACTGAAAAGCTTTTGGACCACAAAAAGTTGGTTTTCTTTCAAGCACTGACTAAGTGAGGTTACTGTTGTCTCACTTGCCCAATCTCAATCGACTTTGTACTGCTTGGCTTCGAACCTTTGAGTCTAACTCTGAGGTACTCCACATCTTCTTTGCACGTCATCCTCACCTTCCTGTCAAAGACTGTGTCTTCCTGCAATTCATTAAAATATTTGGGTAGCAGGTCATCAATAGAAGGCAACTGACTTTGCTCTTCAGGTTCCTCAATCATTGAAGGTTCAAACAATCTCAAGCAATCTGCATTTATGAATGAGTAGATGTGCATGTAAGTTAGTAGATCACGGTGAAAAGTATTTTCACCAATCTTCTCAAGTATCCTAAAAGGTCCATACCTGATAGGATTTAGCTTTTTACCTTCACCTTGCATCCTATCCTTGCTGATATATAGCCAAACCTGGTCTCCAACCTGAAAACTATGCTCCATCCAATGCTTGTCATGCCTAGCCTTGTATTTGTCTTGGCTCTTTTCCAGCTGTTCCTGTACTGCCTGGTGGATCTCCTGGATCTGTTCAATGAATCTAGTTGCCTTGTCCACATCGTTGTGTCCATTAACTGTGGTATCTTTACCAAAGACAGAATCCAAAAGAGACCTTGCTATGAAACCAAAATAGGTCTCAAAAGGAGATATCTGTGTAGAAGAGTGTTTTGCTCTGTTGTAAGCATGTTGCACATAACAAAAATGTTCCTCCCAAATATTAGGATGTTTGCTGCAATATCCCCTGAAGAACTAGATCACTGTCCTGTTAACTACTTTCATCTGGCCATCGGTTTGTGGATGAAAAGTTGTTCTTTTCTTCAGTTGGGTGTCCATAAGCTCCCACATACTTGACCAAAACTTCCCCACAAATTGGGTGTCTCGATCGGATACAATAGAACCGGGTAATCCAAAAAGAACCCATACATGTTCAAAGAATAATTTTGCAGTTTGTTTACCTGTAATCTATTTATTACACAATATCAAAATACACATTTTGATAAACCTATCGACAACCGCATACAAATAATCATGACCTTTCCGAGATTTAGGTAGTCCTCCGATAAAATCCATGGAAACACTTTCCCAAGGGTGAGAAGGAACTGGTAAAGGAGTGTGCAAGCCTAGTTTTCTATTGCTGGGCTTGCTTTTAGCACACAAAGTACAACCCCTTACATATATACAAACCGTCTCATTCATTTTCAGCCAATAAAAAAATATTTGCAGCTGTGCAACTATTTTACTTACCCCAAAGTGACCTGATATCAGAGAAGTGTGTGCCTCTCTAATTATATTTACTCTCTCTGTTTGTGGAATGCAAAGTTTCCCACAATGATATAAGAGTCAGTCCTTCACATGATAGTCCAGTTCTTCTACCTTTTTGCCTTGACTCAAAGTTGCATATACATATTTAAAGTCTATATATTGAGCATATTGTTCAATGTAACTTTCATGTAGTGCAGAATTATGCTTAAGTATAGTAGATGCATTTATAATGGGTCTAGATAACATGTCAGCAACTTTGTTGTGTATGCCCTTTTTGTATTTGATGACTAAATGAAATTGTTGTAGAAAATCCATCCATCTGTAATGTCTTGATTGCTGCAACTTAGTTTGGGAGTGTAGATATTCGAGTGGTTGATGATCAATATGTATTAATGTCTCTTTGCCCATTAAGTAATGTTTTTCCTTTTTCACACTCTGAACTAATGCATAAATTCTTTATCATATGTAGGATAGTTAACTAATGCAGGATTAAAAGTCTCAGAATGATAACATATGGGTTTACCATGCTGTGTCAACACTACTCCCATGGCATAGTCATTGGCATATGTTTGGATCTCAAATGGTCTTTGTAGATCAAGCAGTGCTAGTACAGGTGTTGTAATGATCTTTTCTTTCAAGGTGTCGAAGGATTTTTGATGTTTGCCTCCCCACTGAAACACCTTGTTCAATCCTGTCAAAGCATGTAAGGGGGCTGCAATTGAGGAAAAATTAGAAATGTACTTCCTCCAATATTGTGCTACTCCTAAGAAGCTTCTCACTTCTGTAGCAAACTTGGGCTTATGCCAGTTGAAATGACTGCCACTTTAGAGGGATCTATTTTCAATTCACCACCCCCTACTATATGACCCAAATAACTTAGAGATGTTTTTCCAAATTCAGACTTTGAGAGTTTAACATAAAGTTTTTCTCTTTTCAAAACATCTAATGTTTGCTTAACATGATTTAAGTGTTCTTCCCACATTTTACTAAAAATTAGAATTTCATCCAGATACACAATAACCAAATCATCAAGAAAATGCCTAAGTACATCATTCATTAATCTCATGAAAGTAGCAGGGTCATTGGTCAAGCCAAAAGGCATAACTAGCCACTCATACAATCCCTACTTTGTTTTGAAAGCAGTATTCCATGCATCTTTCTCTGCAACTCTGACCTGATGGTATCCACTGTACAAATCCAGCTTGGTGAAATAAACATTTTCCTTCAATTGATCTAAAAGATCATCTATGCAAGGAAGGGGATAACGATTTTTGATTGTTATGTTATTCAGTGCTCGGTATTCAATGCACATTCTCCACGAGCCATCTTTGTTTCTCACCAAAACGATTGGTGACCCACTGTTAGGGTCCCACCCTAACCCCCTTATTTATGTAGTGGGATCACGTCATAATAAAGAGTCAATAAAGCCCATATTAATAATTGTAGGTGGTTAACCTGCTATTTATTACGGGACCATAGTTAGTTGCAAATGGGCCTAGTATTAGGTAGATGGTATTAATAAAACCCATGGTATTGATCCATGGTATTACATGTATGAGTCATATATAAAGGATAGAGACTCCCTGCGAGGAGCATTGTGTGTCTTATTTTTGAATCGAGCTCTGCTCTATTGGAGGTTGCCCCCTTGAAGAGGCCAGTGAACATTGCTTCTAAATAATAAAGTATTTGCTGTTGACTCTCACTATTCTATGTTCTGGGTATTTTTCTTCACATATTCTGTATTTGGGTATCTTTTGCAGGTTAAAAGCATAACAAGTGGTATCAGAGCTCTTTCCAAGGCCGGTGGGATCTCCATTTTTTAGCAAATTTTTTTTTTGGCTAGAGATGTGTTCCGGTGTCTTTAAACCATGGGATTTGTCGTTGAGCGCATAAACCTGCGGATTTGGGGAGGCATGCACGCAGGAAATACAA